>JBCJKH010062733.1:0-33362 GCA_039877255.1 Loriculus beryllinus
TGCACATCAGCTTTTTGGTTTAGCTCATGCACATGGCTCTGCTCCTGGCTGGTCACAGCTCTCCTAGTACCCGCAGCCTGGGCATCACTTCTGCTCTGACAATGACTTCTGCCAACTACGAGGTATGCACTAGCTTAGCAGGGTCTGCTTCTTCCATGGAAACCCATCCATCCTACTCTTTTAAGTGGATGAATTTCTGCTCTTTTAAAAAGCAGAAGGAGTGGGCTGGTGGTAGGGCTCTGCTGGTCTGTGAAGGTGGACAGCTTTTTAGACCATATCTGTAATACCAAAATCCATCTTCACCGAAACAGAGCCTGTGGCGTTGCGGCCAAGTGAGAGGCTAACATGGCAGCATTGTTTCTCTATACCTCCTTCAGAAACCATGCAGGAAAGAGCAGGGCAGCACATTTCCCTACTCCAGAGTTTGAAGCAGTTTTCACTCTTCCTTCTTGTGATTTTTTTCATGGCTATTTAAGAGCTGGGACAAGTGGCCATTTGCTTGGTTGGGCCTGCCTTCGCTATTTAGAGTTCCAGCTCAGACACAGGGAAAACTTGCCTTAAACTGGCTGTCAGAGGGAGATGCAAAAAACTCCCTGCAGCAGACAGCAATCAGTGGCAAAGTTACCCCAAATTATCTAGCTCTGAAACCTGAAAACCTTGCAGCACAGAGTGAAGGGGTCAATACATTCATGTGCTCTGGCTGTATCATGGGCTGTATACACAAACTAGAGAGATTTAAGTGCTAAGAGTTTCAGTGATTAAAACTAAATCACCATTTTATTACCTTGCTTGTTGCAATAATCTCAAAATTGAGTTCTTCATGTCTCTTACTTA
The DNA here is from genome assembly GCA_039877255.1 of Loriculus beryllinus. Taxonomy (NCBI): domain Eukaryota; kingdom Metazoa; phylum Chordata; class Aves; order Psittaciformes; family Psittacidae; genus Loriculus; species Loriculus beryllinus. The sequence continues at coordinate 835 of JBCJKH010062733.1, forward strand.
CCCTAATGCAGGAGCCATAAGGTGAAATCTGAGCAAGCAAGGCAATAAACAAGTCTGAGGCCTTAAGTCAGACATGCTGTCAAGTCATAGGAACTATGCCATTTTTATAAACTTCCTACAAGTCTGTCTTGACACCCAAAGGGATTCTTACAGGAGTTCTTCCTCTGCTTCACTTGTAGTTGCTACTTAACAGAGACTGACGTGGAAGAACCTCCAGTTCTAACCCCCTTTATCTCTTTCACACACAGGCAGTTAAATAGAATAGAGGGATTTGCAGCATTTTCTGATAAGAGGATAATTGATGATGAAGAGGGGCATCCGTGACATGAAATCCAATTTCTCTGAAGACAAAAGCAAACAGGATCTGAGATCCTCATGTCCTGTTTTAGCCATGGCCCCTATCCCCAAGACTCACTCCATAATAGCCTCCCAACAAAACTCTAATATCTGTGTTTGCCATGTCATGTTTTCAAGGCCTCAAGTTGTGCCAGGGAAGGTTTAGATTGGATATCATGAAAAACTTCAAGTTGTCAAGTACTGGAACAGGCAACAGGGAAGTGGTAGAGTCACCAGCCCAGTAAAAGATGTGTAGATGTGGTGCTTACGGGCATGGTTTAATGATGGATTTGGCAGTATTGGTGAGAGGTTAGACTTGATCTTAAAGGTCTTTTCCAGCCTATGATCATCCATACTTTACATGGGATCTTCTCAGCCAGGTGTGCCTTTAGTGTGAGCACCCTCTGCACAGCATTATGCTAAAACTGCATATAATAAAGTTTTCTACTGTTACTTCATAAATGAAGGATAATTGTTCTTCTTCTCTTCCCCTGACCTCCAATTTTAACAGGTACAAAAGGAACACATTTTCTCATTTGCAGTCAGGTGCTGGCCAGTCATTTGAGCTCAGCAGCTGCAGCACAGCTTGCATGCGTGGCAAATTACTTGCTAGCTAGCTGTATTGCCTCATTGTGGTTTTGTACATGGGAGCCACATACGCACAACCCTTTTCTACCTCCCTGTTTTCAGTACTTTTACACCTTGTTCCTCAACTCCTTTAGTTTGGTTTTGTTTTCTTTTCTTAACTTTAAATTACAACATTTTCAAAATGGAACATATTCAGAGATTGCCATGACAGCATGAAAGTGGGAAAAACCTGTTATGTACCTCTACATAGGCCCCCTTCTTTTTATTATTTTCAGTTTGCAAGTTAGTTTTCTAGCTGAGCAGTTTTATTTTAGATGCCTGAAAACGTACAAAGTTTGCCAGCAGAGTTGAACAGCATGGTCCAACATTGTAACCCAGTGCTGATCCCAGCAGCAAAAATCACTGGCAGGTGTAGCTCAGGACCATTCTTGAAACAAAATATTTTGTTCTGCCAACAAGCAAAATGTAGTTATCAGTTTTTGAGTAAGTTGAGGCAATTCTTTGGCATCTTATTCAACCTTCTAATGAAAATAGATATGTCTGTAAATGTTGCATTAGGCCATAACTTTGGAGATAACAGAGAAAAGTATTAAGAACTTTTTGGTAGATGAGAGTAAATTAAGGCAGTTACTAAGGGTGCCTCTATAATTTTAGTGTGCATGTTTTTCTACTTGATACTCAAGATATTTTATAATAGAATTATATAAGGATATGGTGGTATTTATTCTTATGTGACACAGAAATGAATCACTCATCAAATTCTACAGAAATCTGGGATCCTGAATTCTGACAAAGTCCTGGGTGGTTTTCATTTCTTTTTTTTTTTTTTTTTCCTTCTAGTGTGAAATTGTACTTGTGATCTGCACCCCCTCAAGCAGAAAGTGCTACAGGATTACTCTAGGCATGCTGACCTCTTTGGCACCCACACCTGATGGTCATCTCTACTATGCATGCTAATTAGTTGCTAGAATAATTAGCTGGAAGAGCACATAATCAACGCCAGATGTTTTGAGGTTGTTTTTCAGAATGCAGTTGCTCATGACTTCCCAAACTTAAAATCTTGGTTGTTTTGCCTAGGCAAGGCTAAGCTCTTTTTCATCCAGTCACCATTTCCTCAGCACTTGCTTATATTTTTCCAGCCCAAAGCTGTGGTTGTATGACCTGACAACGTCATTGTCCCCGTCACTTCTGGTTGAGTATGTATTAGTTCTGGGAGAGATTGAAAACTATCAGTTAACTTTTGATTTCCTTCTGTACACACATTTTTCTTCCTCAAAGAGATGCTTTTGCCTAGGGGAAGAAGAAAAGTGATATGTCAGAGTCAGTGTATTTGCATGCTAATGTTTGGATATATGTAATATTTATGTAAAGGAGAGCAGTGAGGGATGGAAGGTGATATTTGTGTCAGTAACTGTGACTGGCATCTTGGAAAAAAAGCTCTTCTGCTTCAGGTTTTATTGAACATTGCAGAGTAGAGATTTTTCATTTTTAACTTACTTAACTGATGAGTATTATCTGCTCACAAGTTCAACACCAGTTTTTTTCTTTGTTACCTTCACACTATGTTAAAAACAGTACTCTCTTCAGTGCTCTTGAGCTACTTTTCCTAGACACAACTGTATATAATTAGTCTTGCTAAATTTACCTCGATATGGGCTTTAATTATCTTGCATGCTTCCTAGAAATGAATCAAATGCAGGGATATTTTGTTGGAGATTTCTTAACCACCTGACTTTTGTCTATCAAGTGACATTACTAGACTGAAGTTTATCACATATATTTCTGTTTGATTTAAGAGGGGAGGAAGTATTAGGTTTTTTAATTGCTCCTCTTCAACATTATGAATGCAGTGTTTTTTCTCTGAAGCTGGTTGCTGGTAATGTTACTGTGATAATGTGCTTTGATTCTTGGGAGTCATTCATTCTTGCACCCACAATCTTAGAGTCTCTTCTCACTGGCCTACTTCCCTCCGTATATTGTCTCAATCTGTTTTTATGGAACTGTGCCACTGCTACAGCATTACACTGAAGCTAATTCTGCCTTTTCTACTTTACAGACAGAATTATAACAGACCTCCTCTGAAGTTACTCTTCCTTAGCAATATCGGTTTTATTTTTTTTTTTTTTCTATAAGAGATTTGAACTAGTTTTGGTATTTATTTAATTTTATTGGTAGGCAATTTCTTTGGATTATTTTCGTTGATGCACCACTAGAATCTGCACTGATTCCTTCCCCCAGTTTTACCATAACTTTTCTTATATTTTACATTGTGACAGAAATACTATCATAGTATTGACAGTCCTGGCAGATGTCTGTTATTTGCTCAAGTGTTCCTTAACACCTGCTGATTTTTAGCTCCTGTTTCTGTTTTAAATAATCCTCCATAACTTGTCAGTTTTCTATGCCAGCTGTCTTGTTCTGCTTTATTTAAGGTGGAACTATTCCTCACTTACAAGCTTTCTCTTCTCAAATAATTCCAGTGAAACCTCTACATTCATATTGTCCCTCTTTGTGCTGCTTTTAATTCATTAATTCAGACACCGGTAGTCCACCTAGGTGTTTCTGTCATTAATCCGCTCTGTTAATAATCAAATTTTTGGTTTTGATGTTTTGACAAGTGATAGGAACAGCAACCAGCTATCATTCTAAATGCACTAGATGATGGGCAAAATCTCCCTAGAGCAACATCACAATTCAGTATCACCTATCATCGGTAAGTGAAGTAAATTAAATGCAGATTTCAAATTTGTAATTTATTCCTACTAATACAAACCTGGGGAATGGATGCAAAGATAATTTGCAGCATGCTCTGAAAGTTAACATAAGGATTATAGCAGACCACAGACTGATTATATTTAAAGCCATGGGACCCCCGGTGGCAATATCACCCAGCTGTTCCCTCTTATTTACAGCAGCGCAGCTCTGCCTTAAACACTGGTGCTAGTCTTGGCAGAGGTAGCACCACAGCAATGAAGCTGTCTGGAGTGAATCTCCAGGCAGCTTCGTTGCAGCCTTTTGTCCTCTGCAGTCCAAAATAGGAGCACAGATGGGTGTCGTATTTCCAGACACCTCCTGCTACTGAACTTAAGGAGTTTGACTTCTGTGACCTGCAAATGACCAAACAGTTCTTACAGATGTTGTGCCCCTAATTAATAACATTTTTAATGAGCTAATCTAATGTTTCTCCAGGCTATTTGTGTCCCAGTATAGTAGCACCACATCATCTAGCAATTAATCCCTAATAGGGCAATGATCACAATCCCTGTGTTTAAACACTGTTCTCTAAGAGAAAAGAGGTTTCCTTAGAAATTATTTCTATAATATATGATTTCCTTACCACAAAGATTTATTTTTGTTGCTATGAACTTGATTATCTGTATTTCCCCCTAACAATATCTTTAATGTAATTTAGATTCATATTCACTGTTTCATAATGATGAATAACTGGTGGCTAAGCACGGAAAGACTCAGATCGGGCAAAGTAGCCTGATTTTGAATGTTGGATTTTTTGATGTGGTTTGTTGTTGTTTGTTTTTTTTTAAGATAGCAAATATTAGGGCAGAAATAAACAACAATAAATGGAATACAAGCACCAATTAATGTTAGCCAAGTAGCTGCATGGCTCAGAAAAGCATTTTAAAATCAAGGGCTTTACATTTGAATGCAACAATTTGTCAGGAGCAATGCAAGACTGCTGAGTCAGAGCTATCCACATATTAAATATTTACCACATATTAAATCTGCTACCCACAGGCATGCTCTGAATTTTGAAGCACACACCTGATTTCCTGCACATTCCGCGTGACTTTCCAAGTGCACAGCTTTGAATGTAAGTATTTATTTTACATTTCAAGGTATAAAGATAATCACTGTTTTATTCTTACATTAGATGTATATATGTTAACTCCATAAACACACACATTAAACAGAACTAATGGACTTTTGTATGCTGGCAATACATATTAGTGACCTAGTTTCTTTGGGCTTGTTTTCTCTGTTGATATTAAGCAAAGTGTTCCAGGTCATTTGCTAGGATGCCAAATATACTATATGCTGGATACCATAAGAATCAGTCATGATACTTATGAGAGAATCGGCTGATGTAGTTGCCAAGTCATTCTCCATGACATTTGAAAAATCATGGCTGTCAGGTGAAATCCCCAGCCTGGAAAAAGGGAAACATTGCACCCATTTTTAAAAAGGATAGAAGGAGGACCTGAGAACTGGCAACCTGTCAGCCTCACCTCTGTACCTGGGAAGATCCTGGAACAGATCCTCCTAGAAGCTGTGCTAAGGCACAAGAAGGACAGAAAGGTGATTCAAGGCAGCCAGCATGGCTTCACCAAGGGCAAGTCCTGCCTGACCAACATAGTGCCATTCTATGATGGAGTTATGACATTAGTGGACAGAGGAAGAGCTACGTATATCATCTATCTGGACTTTTGTAAGGCCTTTGAAACTGTTCCCCACAACATGCTTCTCTAAACTGGGGAGAAATGGATTTGATGGTTGGACTGTTAGGTGGATGAGAAATTGGCTGGATGGTCACATGGCTCAATGTCTGGATGGACACCAGTGACAAGTGGTGTCTCTCAGGGGTCTGTATTTGGACTGGTATTGTTTTATATCTTCATCAATGACATAGGTACAAGGATCAAGTACACCCTCAGTAAAAGTTTGCAGATGACACCAAGCTGAGTGCTGTGATTTACATGCCTGAGGGATAGGATGCCATCCAGAGGGGCCTGGACAAGCTTGAGAAATGGATCCATGCAAACCTTATGAGTGTCAACAAAGCCGAATGCAAGGTCCTGCACCTGTAACAGGGCAACCCTCGGAATCAATACAAGCTAGGGGATAAAGGGATTGACAGCACCCCTGTGGATGACCTGAGGGTACTGGTAGATAAAAAGCTAGATGTGAGCCAGCAGTGTGTGCTTGCAGCCCAGAAAGCCAGTTGTGTCCTGGGCTGCATCAAAAGAAGACTGTCCAGCAGGTTCAGGTAGATGATTCTGCTCCTCTGCTCTGGTGAGATCTCACATGGAGTACTGCATCCAGCTCTGGAGGCATAAGAAAGACTTGGACCTATTGGAGCAGGTCCAGAGGAAGGCCAAAATAAATGATCAGAGGGCTGGAGCACCTCTCCTATGAGGAAAGGCTGAGAGAGTTGGGATTGTTCAGCCTGGAGAAGTGAAGGCTCCAGGGAGACATAACTGTAGCCTTTCAATACTTAAAGGAGGTTTATAAGAAAGGCAGGGAGACTTTTAATAGGGCCTGTAGTGAAAAGACAGGGGAGAATAGTTTTAAACTAAGAGGGGAGATTGATTTAGACTAGGTATAAGGAAGAATTTTTTGACGAAGAAGATCATGAAATAGGTTGCCCAGAGAGCTGGGAGATGCTGCAGCCCTGGGAGAGTTCAAGGTCAGGTTGGACAGGGCTCTGAGAAACCTGATGTAGTTGAAGATGTCCCTGCTTATTGCAAGGGTTTGGACTTGGTGACCATTAGAAGTCCATTCCAACCCAAACTGTTCTATGATTCTATGATACGTAAACCTAAGCAGTACTAGAAAAATGCACACTATACTCATCAAAGTATATGGAGGTTTCACAGCCCACCCTGAAGTCTGTTTATTAACAGGTCATCAGGAATCTTTTTTTTTTCAGACTAATTTCTTCAAAATTAAACCTCATCTTCCCAGATGCTTCCCTTAGAGAAGCTTGTGTATGGAGGAACTTGTTTCTTTTATGTTCTTTTGAGAATGACAATTGCAGGTTTCCACTGATTGCAGTGTACATTTTGCGCTTACATAAACTAACCAGGACTGAGGAGATGTGGAGTCGGGATGCAGCTACCCTTTGCACCTTATATTCACAGTATCAGGCCTGTAGGCTACAGCAAAGACACCCTGCAAGCCTGCTGCAATGAATGGAAAGCCTTTCACTTCTGTATGGATTAGTACATTGGATTTCATGTGATGAACACCGCCACTACTCATTTAAGAAGTGGCAAGATTTTACTTTGTTGTCTTACCCTTCTCTGTACTTTTGGTTTTCTGTTGTCTCTTAGACTTGTACCAGTCTGATCTGGTGGTGTCTGCTGTGTACTCACATGGTGGGGATGAGCAGTAAGTTATAAGGTTTTCCACTGACTGATTTTTTTTATTTTTTGATGGGTTTTTTTGACCATGAGAAACTGGTGTTTATCAGAGGATACGTAAATGCTGGAATAAAGAGAAAAAAAGACCTGAAAGGTTTTTCTTGCCCCATGTCTTTACTTTTATTTCTCTGGCCACCAAGCAGTGCCTTTTGGACAGACTTCTGTGCAGTGACCTTGGCATCCATGTCATGTCACCACAATGTCATCATGCCATAGTCTCAAAATGTAAAATATCCTACTGTAGAAATTTTTACACTATCAGTATTACAATAACTGCAGTAAACTGCAGAAAAATATGTTTCATATCAGTGGATTCCTTTTTAGATGAATCTTTTATGTATCAGTAGGTTTATTCAGAGTTACTTAAAAAGCAGTTAACATTCCATTAGCAACAAACTATGATCTGTGTCAGCAGTAAAGCACTGTTTAGTCATTTATTTTAGAATGAACAGTCACTGCAGGGAGAAATAAAATTATTAAACACCTCAAAAGCAAATAAATAGTAAGGCAAAGCCTGGGATTTTCTTTCTTATTGTAAATATAAGGCCTTCCTCTTAGGATTATTTATTAATACAGAGCAATTTTAGTTTGGGTTGTTTTTTTTCTGATGTTTGCTATATGCAGGAGGAGTCAGAAGTTTCCATTTCTCCTGATAGTTTGGGTTTGTGATCGAAGAGAAAAAAGTGCAAGCCCAGATTTGCCTGCTGCCATGTTATTTTATTCAAGAAGGAATATTGTTAGTTCAGCATTATGTCCTCTTCTAACGTGGCTTTGGTTCCAAAGAGCTGTCTGAAAATACTACCCTTCCTTGCAGCTAGCAGTAGAAATTTATATGGTCTCATGCCCCAATGGGCTCCTTCCCGGAACATGATTGATTACTTTCTGTGCTTAAAGCAGTCTTTACCTCTCAATATTCTGAAAGCTGAATCATTATCAAGAGACATAAAAAAGGAAGAAATATAAATAAGCAGGTGGTGACTACACTGGTTAACCAATAGTATTTCCAGCAAGCCAGGAGCAAGCAGATGCACAGCTGACTCGTGTGTCAGATAAGACTACAATGAAGATATTGGTTTTAAGTGTCATACTGACTTTGAAAAAACTTATTTTGTGATTTTGATACTTATATATATCAAAATACATACATGGGGTCAGAAGAAGTAATTTTAGATGTCTAATAAAAATCAGCAATTAGAAAGGAAGAGCTATTATTTACAGTAATAACCGATATCTCCCAATTTCCCTGAGGTTCTGCCGTACCTGTACAGATTAAAGTGAAGGGAGATTGTCCTTTTTCCATACTTTTCAGAAGAAAAGAATCTCAGAGGGTGCTCTAATGTGGAAAAACCAATGTTAAATTTTTTTCTCTTCCAGTTTCAGCTAGTGGCTGATTTGCTATGGCATGAGGGCATGGAAAACATTGTGAGCGCTTTGTCAAAAGCCTTAACCTCAACTCTGTGTTCATTCTCTCCCATTTCCTTGTGAGAAGATTATGATAATAAATAGTAATTCAGAATGAATTCCAAGGTAAATGGGGACTGCACTTTTTTTTTAGACCTGAGCCTTAACTGCAACATCTTTGTTTAGACCTATCTGCAATAGTTGAACTCTTTTGCAGATTACAACCACACAGATACAATTGTCTTTATTGAAATCACCTTTGCAGGTATGTTCTTGATATCAGAAGATATATTTTAGTTCTGATTAAAAGCTTTGAAAAATAATAAAAATTAAATACATTTTTGATAGTAGGAACAAATTCAACTGATGATGGCATATCTTGCCCAGCTCATGAATGACCTTGTCCACATTGAAAAAACCCTGACATCTGGTCTAGAAAGCATAAATTATCCTTCCTCTTTTAAGATAATTAGTATAATTAAAATGTACATTTTAAAAAAAAAAACCCAACTCTGATATTTTTTATTACATTAATATTTGTCTATAGATTTTCTTAATGTTGAAATGTATGACAGAATTTGAACATCTACTACATGTACCAGCAAGTGCAGGCAAGCAAATTGTGAAATATCTGTCAAGTGAGCACCATTTAATTGTTAAATGATTCACCTTTATGCCACCTGCTAATCCATGTCTGGTAGAATTACAGTTTTGACTATCTTGCAGATAAGTGTCATCTTAAGTAGGAAAACAAAGCTTAGAAAGTGAAAGAAGGAAAACAAAGCTTTTTACAGAGAAAAGTTGTCACTGAAGTGTTTCCTGAACACCAATAATCAATGATGAAACCATTCCATATGTCTGATCCATAACTTCTAATGACTTTTAGTCAGGGAAATGTTTCATTATATATGCAGATAGAGCTTTCCTATGAAATCTTGCTGTGTCTGTGGTAAACAGTTAAGATAAATTTTTCAATAGCTTCTCAATGCCTTTTAGATGTATACCAGATATTACTAATGAGAATATCTTTCCTGTGTGTTGTACTGAATTTGTAAGGCAGATTTTATTCCTGCTTCAGATTACTTGGTTTCTGACCAAAAGAAGGCACATTGCATTTAAAAGGAGATATTAAATGGTTCCACTGCTGTTTTATATGTTCCAAACATTTTCTGTAATAGCTTCTCTAAAATGTGTGGCATAAACAAAATCCTCGAGCACACACTGCAGTAAAATGGTTTTATTGGTGCTCATTTACACTAACCTACATAGGTTGTTCTCAGGCTCTCCATTCCTGAGCAATGATGCTCATTCTGTATTTGCACCAAGAAAGCAATTAATATGTCTGAAGCCATTTTTTCTTAAAGTGCATCCTGCCATCAAAATAAAGGCTCTAATACAATTTACTTTCTATTAGTCAATTCAGTAAAAACAGTCTCAATGAAGAATGAAGGCAGGTGTTTCCCATCCAGTGATTTTACAAAGCATCTCTGAATAGATCTAATTTTCCACATTATATCAGGAGCAAGGAAAGTCTGAATACCCATCTAGAGTCACCTCTAAATGGGAAGAATGGAAATGGAAACACAAGGTGAAAGGCACCTCTGGTCTGCTTATTTTACAAAAAAAAAAAAAAAAACCAAAAAAAAAAAAAAAAAAAAAACCAAAAAATACCAAAAAAACCCCAAAAACCAATTTGGCTTCGCTCCTCACTGACGTTTCATAGCCTTCTATATTTCAGTACTCTAAAGCGTTCTCTAAACATGGCTCAACACAAAAATTCTGAGGGAGGATATTTTATTTCTGTCGCTATTACTTCCAGTTATCCAGGATTTTGAAGGGTTATGGGCTTAATAAATCAGGATTCTTATTGTAGGTAAAGCAAAGAAGCAAAAATGTCATAATGAAATTTGACAAACTAAGAGAATCTGAAAGGCACTTAAGCTCTAGACATATGACATGCAAACATGTTTCACCTTAGCAAAATACCGCAAACTTTGGGAAGGATTTTATTGTGAGAAACATCAGGGATTGGCTTTGGTTGGTTGGTTTGCATGGGTGTAATATGTTGAACATCACACAGAACATTCGTTAAATCTTCCCATTAAAGTCTTTCTAAACTAATATCCCTTAGAACGCAAAGCATTAGTTTGAATTCCCTAATTTTCAAGGGCTTTTTATTTTCAACTCAAAGATTTTTCTTACTGGAACTTGCAGATATTTGCAAGATATACATAAACCATTAGAGAGGCATCCAAAATTCCTCATATGAGTATTGCTAAAGCTCAGGCACTCTGAATCCTCCATATAAAGTATACCATCAATGCATATCATATCTGACGTGAGAAATAAAAACCCCAGAAAAACCCAATAAATCAACAAAACATACACATATAAAAAAAAACCCAATAAACAAAAACCACGACAAAAACCATGCTCTGTTTTTATCTGCAGAATTTACTTGACAAAAGCGTCCTCCCCCACCAAAAAAAAATAACAGATCATAACTTTATTTTTTTCTCAGGACCAAAGGTGACCCCTTAATTGGTGAGGATACTGCAGTGGTTGTAAGTTTCAGATTTTCACGTAAAAAATTGCGTTGTCGAACTGTGGCTGATCTTATGTAACCTCTAGTAGAAATTACTTTTGCTGGACTTGTGGGTGGTATGCTCTGTGGAGGCAGTCCATTGATTTCATATGTCCACTGCATTGATTGAGCCTGGAATAACAAACAGAGACATAGGGGGGAAAGAAAAAAAAAAGATCACTGATCAAATACCTTGAAAATTTGACAGTGATTTACCATGCTACATTGATATCAAAAGATACTTATGCTTTTCCATATAAGGTACTGGAATAACACAGAATAAGAATTGCAGTCCTGGAACACAGAGAACAGAAATCAGATTTAATTTTAATCTGGACTAAGCACAATGAATATGAGAAATTTAGCTTCCTGGCTGATCTAAAATTCCTTTTTTATTTAGTAAACCCCATAGCTCATATGTTTTCAAAGATAATTATTCCATAGTACAGTATAAAAGCCTTGGGTTGATATTGCAGGATTTAATTGCAGCTCTGGTATTGGTAATAATGGTATTATCAAATGGTGGAATTTTGCATTAAAATAATGAGTGAAACTAAGAGAAAAAGACTCTTTGCACAAGAGAATTGCAGCTTCATGTTGAAATCTCTAGTTTGAAGAATATTTGTGAGAATTGAAAATGACACTCTTCATTTGCATTCTGTTTATAAATGGTCTCTAGGAATAGAGCATATGTTTCTATGTCATGTCTTGTAATGCTTGAGAATTTGATTCTGAGTACATGATTCTTACTACATATCCCTTCTATCCATACTTAAGGAGTATTATTCAGATGCATATTAAGGCTATGCTGCTGTATGGACAATAGTCCATGCTCTTTTGTGTTCCAAAGCACAATTTTGGTTGCTAAAAACCATGTGCAACTATTACAGAGCTTTCAGTTTTTTGGTTTGTTTGTTGGTTGTTTTTTTTTTTTGTTCTCCAAGTGTACCACTTTAATGCGTGAAAGCAGGTCTTTACTCCAAATCTTTAGCATTTTCCTGTCTTTATGTCTTTATGTCATGGTTTTTAGTTTTGTGTTCTCCTTTTCTTTAAAAAACAAAACAAATGAAACAAAAAAAACCCAAAACAAAACCATAAGTATTACAAACCCTCAAATGATGTGTCATTATGTCCAGCTTTGTACTATGCAAGAAAAAGACAAAGTATTGTATGCCCAATTCAGGAATACACTCTCATCTATTCCTTCACACAGCAATTAGAAATCCCAGGTTTTATGTTTGCCTTTTCTGTTTATAAAGCCTTTTTTTTGCTTACAAGCCAAAACTTGTAGGGAAGACTGAGTAAAAAATACGGCATGATATATGTATATTAAAATATATTAATAAAGCGATTTTTTTTTTTTATACAAAACACAGAACAGTGCATGTCCATAGTACATACATACATAGCACACAGAACATATCAGACTATGACTCTGCAGCCTCAAAGCAGCAAAGTCACGCTAAACAATTTATATTTACAAATTCTCAAAATCTGCCTTTATTCATCTGGCACAGCACTGCAATCACACAGCTGTGCTGCTTATGGATCTACAGGAGGTTTGGTAGTGCTTGGCTTTTGCATCATGCTGTGTTGAACTACAGAGACATTGCTTGTAGGATCACCTTTCTATCCTGTTTCCAGCCATAAAGATTTACCATTACAACAACATTTGTGATTTATGAAATTCATCTCTCATTTAAAACTAATTTAATCCTTAAGAACAATCAATCATTTATAGATATAATTACACCTAACATCAGTGTCATTTTTCATTCATGGAAACAAAAGGTCAGAAAAGCTGTAAATACTCCCAGATCGATCTGGAAATCAGTGCAATAGTCAACCTCAAAGCTCATGAGTTTTTCCCCCAAGCATTTAGTTAACAGTCCAGCTTCTGACATGGCTGGGTTATTGGCCCATTTGCTCATTCTCATTTGAGCACTCTGCTGCTTTGCTGCTGAGCATGTCAGTACACCAAGTGGATTTGGCCTATAGAAAGGAGCAACAACATCCATACAATTTATCACATTTTTTTATATCGCATAAACACTATCAACCACCTCCGAAGCATAGTACTTATATATTTCTAGTTATTTATTGCATTCTGTCAATTAATCATAGGTAAAGCACTACAAAAGCCATAGTGAAGAGTGGTCAACCTTCTCCATCTCATAATTTTAAGTACTTGATGAAGAGAATAAAATGTTAAAGTGGCTTTCTGACTTTATTAAGTTTTGTTAAATATCAGTTTCATATTTGCCACTGGAAAAGTTTGAATTTATGATGTTTACCTACATTATCTTTCATATGCTCCTTCATATTGTTTTGATTGTTACTCTGTCATTGCTAATATATTTAAGGGATATCATTGCAAGCAATTTCGCATTCATATTTCAGCTATTCAACAGGAACAAGTTTCAGACCATTAAACTGTAAACCCTTTGGCACAGGCTTTGTTCTCTACCATGTACTTATACAGAATTTATACTATTTCATTATAGGATTCATACTCTTAACAGCTCTTAAATGTCATTCACCATATGGATCTCTAACTGTGGTGCTTTTGGTTAGACAACTAGTTTTAACCAGTATTTTGGTAACTGAATATATATTTTTCTGTGATAATGCTGAAAGCATAAATGAGTTTTTTTGCTGTGTATTTTTAAAAAAATATTTTTAAAAAGCCTTTACTTTAAAATTGGCAGTACTGATTTTACATAGTGTCTGCTGAATGAATTGCCCTATTCAAATAAGATTAGTAAGCATGAGATCTTAATAGATATTTCATCATGCATGCATAAGTTTTTAAAATTTCATTACTATCCTGCTAAAATGAAAATCTAATTTAAATTGAATATTATTCCTGTGTAAAACAGGCAGATTAACTCATCTTTATTCTCAATTTTATTTAATATTGCAAAATGATCTAGTAACCACTGACTGTAAGGAATAAAATCCACCAAAAGCAGGTGTGATATGGACCAACATCAGTACCTTATGTCCAAAGATAAAGTTAGTATTTAGAGAAGTAAATAATTCTCCAAAGTTAACTAATTGTTTCATTAACTTTAGTACAAGATCAAATGTTTTATCTATCTTTGGTATGTGAGACGAACAATATAGTTTAAAGAAAATTTAACCTTGGGGTCATGTTCACTATATGCAAATCTTCATTGATCACTTCAAGGTCAGAGAAAAGATCTGACAGGTTTTTCAACTAACAGCTTCAATGAGTACCAAGTTACTAAAAAAATGATTTCTCTTCATGAAATTCACACATACTGTAATTCTACAGTCTAGAGTGTTAGCAATTGTTTGAAGTGGGATTTAAACAAAAATGGTCAGCCTTGCCACCTCCCAACTTCATTTATCATAAGCATCAAACAATTGATACAGCCTGCTGGGTAGTAATAACCTTTTGCTAACTTTCTCTTTTCTATGCAAATATCCTAGGTTGCATGTTCTGTGAATAAAAAAGTTTGTGGCTTGACTTGAAAAAAGCTGTCTATTCTGTGGCTGCTGTAGACTGCCTCAGATGTCATTCTGTGACGGGAGAGGTTGGTTTTTTTGCTGATGGAAATGGAGAAAATGTGGGTAGTATCACACGAAGCCATTAGGTAGGATCAAGCTAGAATTACTTATTGATTATGGATTATTAATATGGACTCCTTATTATCATAGTCTATCTATTGTAAATCATGTGCTATCTTCCAAGAGAGTTGGAGACAGTCATTGTGAAAAAATTGTGCGTTTGTGTACTGATTTACTGAAATAAATACTCCTGGTTTAGTTCAGCAACTTCTGCTAAAGGGGAAAACAAATGTCATATGAAAGGAAAGGAGTTACTGTAGCTGTCAACATGACTTGGGTTAGCACTTTGTTTAGCACTAGAGCCACCTACCTACAATTCAGTAATTTTCAAGGCAACCTAGAATTCAGTAATTTTCAGAAAACCTTAGACATCTATATATGTCTATTTTACTAGAATATTTCATTTCCAGGGCAAAATATTGGAATTTCAAATGCTGCTGAAGCCATAACTATTTTCCTGAGGATAAAGCTGTAGTGCTGAGCTGCATCAACTATTCTAACCAATATGAGAACTGCAGCAAGAGCAAGTCTACCAAGTTCAGTATCCATGCAAGTGCCTTGAAACCGCTGCTTTGGATTTCCAGGTTAGAGAAGTTCTAGCAAAGCAAAAGATGTATGATGGATCAAGTTTCAAATTTTTTTGGAGTGGTGGAGAGGAGAGAAAGGTGATCAAGAAGATGGCTAACAATCATTTTATTAACTTACAGGAACATTTTCAGATAAAGGTGACGATTTATGCTGTTCAAATATTAGATGTTTCACAGCATTGCTTAGGTGTAATACGATCAATATCAGCCATTCCGTCAGGACTGAAAATGGTCTGAATACCCTCAAACAGCAATGGGTCCCATACTGCTATCATCTTTTAGCATAATGATAGTCTCAGTAAGAAAAGTAATATTTTCTTGTGCTTTGAATCAAAAATTTTGAATATTGATTCTGCATTCAAAATCCAGTGTTACTGATTACAGGATGTACTACATTCCTGCCTGTAATGAACCTTCTGTGTCTCTACTTTTAATAATAAAACTCAGGTCAACACCAACCAGTGGCAAGGAACAGAAGTGATGTCTTATTTAACATGAAAATATTTCAACTCTCTTATTAACTTGGTAACATTTTTCATTGTTCATTCTGTTTAAGAGATACAGTTTAGAAACACATTAAACTATGCTAATTGAAAAATCTGCCAGGAACAATGTAGAGCATGTTTTCATCCAAGGTACTGAATATGTAGTAGTACCATTTGTTAAGATATGCAAGTCCACATAGACAAGCTTAGAAGTCACACCTGGGTACTGTGGCTGCACACTGCATCATTTATTTCCAGAACTGTGTGACAAATGGTTTTGATATGCTGTCTTCCATAGGCTAAGTTAGTGATTATTCAGTAATAAAGGTGCACAAGCCTGACTCCTGGAGAGCTTGATAATGTTACCTACAATCTGGTTCACTCTGACATGTATTTTATCATTTAAGACTTATTTCATATGCCTTCTGGTTTAGAATATCTCTGAAGTCTCACCCATAAATTACAAAGCAATTGCTTGGGTCTCCATCCAAATTCAGCGCAGTACAAGAAAATTAACTGCAGGCCAACTTGAATACTTCTTTTTCCAAGGATTCACCAGCCTCCCGGCTGCTCTGCCTTGTACCTGGCAGTGATTCCTGCCCCAGGAAGGCTTTGCAGATCATTCAAAGCCCTGTATGATCAGCCCCTGCTGCAGCTGTACCTTGCCATCCTAAGCTCTGTCGGTTTTCTTTTCAGCTTTACCAGCACATCACAGCCTAGCTCTGAAATGTCAGTGCAGCTGAGGAAGTCCTTCTTTTCCTCACAACAGTTTATAGCTTACCTAACCAGCATGCTGTCTTCACTAATTTATCATTAGTGGAACTACATATTTATTTTTTTGAGTTAGAACTGTGCTTTTTATGAAAGCTGTTATCAATGTGGAAAATTTATTCTGGAATAGCACTTATTTAAAAATGTTCTCCAGACACCTGTCACTGTTTCATAGAATCATAGAATGATAGAATGGTTAGGGTTGGAAACAACCTTAAGATCATCAAGTTGCAACCCCCCTGCCATGGGGCAAGGACACCTCACACTAGACCATGTTGTCCAAGGCTCTGTCCAACCTGGCCTTCAGCACTGCCGGGGATGGAGCATTTACCTCTCCTTTGGGCAACTTGTTTGAGAGTATCACCACTCTCGCAGTAAAGAACTTTTTCCTTATATCTAACCTGAATCTCCCCTGCTTAAGTAAGTTTTAACCCATTACCTATTTTCCTATCCCTATAGTCCCTGATAAAGTGTCCCTCTATGGCATGCACAGTTTCTTACTTGTAGCTCAACTAAGATATGATGTTCTCTTTCAGAGCTGCAGAAACAAGCATGACTATTTTCTTTACTTGAATTTCATTCTTTGATCTACAGAAAATTTTGAAGATATTTTTCTGTGTCACTTCTGCAAAACAAAGATTCATAACAGCTATTCAAATAATTGTCTAATTTTAATTGTTTTGATATGTAGTTGATGGAGAGCAGTTTTAATGGTCATTGAAGAACATTTAATTGCTTCAGTGAAGTCATTAACGTTTTCTGCCATTGATAAAATTTACTTTAAATATTCATGAATTAAAATAAAATCTTAAAGAACCTGCAAAATATGCCACGAACTACATGATTTGTGTGCAGAAAATATAAATTAGGCTATATTATTTCAATTATATATATACTTTCAGTTAATAAAATGTATACACTAAGTTCTGGTAAAGCCAAATTGTATTTTGTTAATGCTAATTAGCTAAGGATTGGGTTTTCAGCAGAGCAACCAAACAAAAATATTTGCATGTACAAAATTCGGGTTTAATGTTTACAGCGAATGAGAAAAAGATAACTGTAGGTCTTTCTCCATAATTCTACCTCCCATTTTACTTTACAACACAATTGTAATGACCAGCATAAACCAAACAACTTACTTACGCTTTCATCTCTGCTTCTTTACAGCCTAACCATCACTGTTCATTGAAGCACACAGAAATGACAGTTCTGTTACTCACTATTCAAAGAATTTAATAATAAAAATATATTCTGTTAGGACTATGACTTTACCCTCAGAAATGCAAAGGAAATTTCATAGCAAGAGTGCTGTGGGCTTTTACGACAGCAGCATCAGAAGAGAGTCAACACTGTTAAAGAAAAGAAATTTCACCACTTTTCCTAAAAATAGCCCAAAGCCTCAGCCAGTGTACTGGCTAGAAAGTATATGTACAAGAGAGGTTCTTAAGTGTTAGGTCTAACATTAATTGCATTTCACTACCTCCACTATTATTCCCCAGATAAGGGTGATTTAATACTGGTTTTGCCATCTAAATAAGTCTGTCTCCCTCAGGTCACTGATGAAACTAATTTCAACAGGAAAGGCAGAAATGAGTATCTGGTATTCTCAACATGTCATTGAGTCTTATTCCAAGTCAATGTTGAGGGTGCAGCAGCAGAATTACATGTGGTCACAGATGCTCTGGTTTACATTAGAACTACAGGAATTAAAGCCTGTGTGGTGAGGAAAAGGGGAAGTACACAAAAGGTTATCTCTAAGAGCAAAGAGAACACAAGCCTCATCAAAATGTCACTGAAACAATACTTCAATTAGAATCTGTGATGGTGTAATATTGGTCCAAATTTCACTTATGAGCATTAAGAGGCTTCAAAGTATTTTTGAAGATACACAAATACAGACAGGACAAGCTGTGATCTGATACGTATATGTAATACGTGCAAGTGACTTCCTACACCCACACACAGTACCAGAGGTGTAGGTGTAAAGAGCCATCTGCCTAGATCATAACCAGAGACCAAGGTGTGACTCGATGTAGGCTCAAATTCCAATTACCCAAAGCCCATTTGTACTGATACATTCCAAAAAGGAAATTTTGGATTACTGACTGAAAACTTAGAAAACTAATAATAATCTTTGACCATCACGTTTATCCTATTCCAAATTTATTATGTTAAAGCAATTTGGTAGGGAAGGAACTTAAAACAAACATGGCTAGTAAATTTACATGTGTCATGCCTAAAAACAGCTCAGTTCCAGAACTATACTAGAAGTTTCTGAGCTCTGTAGATGTGTTATATAGCATTATGTAAATATAAAAGAACTTGGAAGAAATTCAGTCAATTCTCTCCTTTTTCAAATGAAAAAGTGATCAGCAGCATTGATGATAATGTAAAAAGACTGCATTAATCAAATATCTAATAAGGTAAAAGAAAACAAGTAGGAGGGATTAAAGGGCCTTCTTTTCTTTTCCAGGATTTGAATTTCTTATTCACTGTGGTACAGGTTGTCACTCAGAGAGATAAAACACTGCAGTCATTTACCATGCATCTTTTTATCAACTTTGTTTTGACCATCTTGTTTTATAAATCAATATTGCTGTCTCACTTCTAGTATAGTAGCCTGAAAACATTGCCAGCATGCTGTGAAGAGATTTAAAGTGCAAAGCGTGATTTGTAGAGTTTGGGGCGTTTGCTGCTAGAGTATGTTTTAGACGAACAATTACCTCCTAAAAAATGACTTGACTTAAAACTTAAAAATTAATTCCTGCAGTTACAAGAACATTTTTACTACTGAAGGAATAAATATCTCCAAAATTTTCCTGACGTTTAGATTTACAGAAGCTGCTTGGATACCAATTCTTTTTGATTATTTTGAGGCTTGTTTTAAAAAAGTTATTTCTAGCTTCATGTTCTGAAATTCTGCCTTCTACAGTTTAGTATCTAGTTTCTAATGCTGTTGATCCTAGGAAGTGTAATACAGGCATAATCAATAACCTAGGCCTCATGTATTCAATCACATATTTTCCACCTGTTCTTAACATGATTATTTTGATCCTCTGTGAAAAGCTCTTTTGTTATATTGTCTATGGAGTTGGGGCAAACATACCAAGATAAATATATCTCTCTGAGGCTGATAGCAAAGGGATAACATAGGAATTAAAATATATGTTTTTCCAGCTTATAATGAGTTAAATTTTGAAATTTAGTTTAATTCCCGTCCATTGTGAGGAGCAGTAAAATAATTATAGTGCATAAATTTATATGTTTCAGTGCTGCTTTTTTGTATAGGGTTTGTTTTTTTCCTTCCACATGTGAAGGCATACTTGTGTATCACATTCAGGAAGGCTTACCTGGATCACAAGTATTGCTTTATGCTTCTTGCTGTACATCCTTGGCTTGAATCCTACTGTTATATGGGTTCCTGCAGTGCCTGCAGGAAGAAGTTCTCCTGCTTGTGGCAGTACACGGAACTCAGGATCACTGCCTGACAGGAAGTAGGCGGTGAATGGCTCTGGGTACCTATGGAAAAGCAAAGAAGCCTATTGAGCCTTTTATGGTATCTTATTACAATTTATCTAAAATCTAACAGTTAGGCCACCACGTGCCATGACTCAAATACTTGGCAGACCACAGAATGCATATAGAATATTAATAGTATTCTTACTTACAGACCAAATATTCTACAAAAATTGCTACATTAACAGTAATTATTTGCACTTATTAATAAGTATTTATATTTTTATACACAGGTACCTGCATACTGGTCTTTCATTTCAAACATACTTACCTGCTAATATAAATATTATAATAACTACAGAATAAAGGTAGCATTTGACACTAGAAAGAAAAGAATCATCTGACCTGTAAAGATATAATGATAGTGATAGGAATAAATGTCATGTCAGAGTGAAAATCCTAAAGCCCCTCACTTTTCTAATCTCTACTAAATAAAACTGATAAGCCACCCATTTTATTAAGTTTTATGACTAGGACTAAATTTGTAATCTAGTGGAGTGTTACTAGGCTGGGAGGCAGTTCTGAAACCCTTGAAATAAACACATGAAAAATATTATCACTATTTTCCACATTTTCCATATCCCATAAACTAAATACTTTAAGATATTGCAATAATAATAATTAGGGTTCTCTATCAATATTACTGTATATCTCATCTCAAAGAATTTCTGCCACAGGTACCATAGATCTTGTCTAATTGCTAGTTTCATGGTAGTACCATTGCATGCAAAGAAAATGTCTTATTCCTGGAAAAGACAGTGGCTGAGGACTTCCAACCAGTCTTAGGACAATCCCAGACTTAAGCCTGTCTATCACAGCTGCTCAGGCATTCCTTGCCATAAACTGTTTCAGCATGTATTTTCCAGTCAGGAATTCTCCTTTTAGTTCTTACATGCGTTGCTGAGGACAACTGTATAACTATCTGGACAGAAAGAGAAGAAAAGAAACTGAAACTAGAAATTGACAACAGTATGTAAATAGAATAATCCACTACACCCTGCCACAGTACAGCAAGGCAAGTATGATGGGTGCATAGAGGGAATGCATTTTTTTTTTTTTTTGATAAAACCTGAAGAACGAAAAACTAACAGCATTGCAAAGAAAACCTGTTCAAATCTATTTATGGATTCTCAAAACAGAAATAACACTGCTTTTCAAAGAAAACACTCACGAAGAAGTGAAATTTAATATTTTCTGACAATACTTGTCTCTGTGGAAATGTCCCACATTTCCTGGGCAAGTGTTATCTGTGGGTGAGTCTATGGCATCTTATTTATAAATAGATCTCCTTTCAAATATGTTCTTACAAAAGGTTTTCCTGAATTCAAAATGCTCTTGTGAAAAAAAGGTCACACTCTTAAGTTTGTAGGAGCAAAGAGTTTGAGTGCAGAAAATGGGAGCCAAAAACCTTCTGCCTCATCAAAAACACCCTTAAACTGATATTTATCAGTGCCATCAGACTTGTGTGCATTAGCAGATTCAGCTTACCTTTTCCTTTAGGTGACATCAACGTGGGCAAAACTATTGAATGTCTGAAACTGCACTTCAAGTCCTGTGACATCAAACTTCTGCTGACAATCTCTTTTCATGGTGCCTAAAGATGTGCAGCTGAGTTTATAGCCCTCGGCCATAAGCACTAACGCTGCTACTGTCTGAGTTCCCATCCAAGTGCCATCTCAGCCTTGAATTTTCAAACCTGTATTTCCTACAAGGACTGCTTAGCTGCAAATGCCTAGAGCATACTCACTACACACAAAGAAACATGGGATGAAAAAGAAGTGATGCCTCTTAGATTGAGTAGCAGACTAAAGCAGTCATGAAAAACATTCCAGATGAATATCCAAGCCCTGGTTCTGGAAACAGAGACTTGAACACAGGTCTTTACATCCAAAATCATTGCCCCATTGACTAGATTTAGGAACATTTTAAGGCAGCACTTTCTTTATCTCCCATGTTTAGTCTCGTCTCTTTGTTTCTTCACAAGGCATGCAAGAACATGACTTAGACTACAGATGCAATGATGAGATGCTAAGGGAGATGGGACAGGCTACGTGTGCAGAAGACAGGAAAATAAGAACTATATTCGTTCAGAAATTGTGTCTTTGCAGGGTGTGATGTAACAACAGTTTTCTTCAGAGACCATAGACGATACCTCAAAATAGTTAGTCAGAAAATACATAGGAGAAAAAACTATCATTTAAGACCTGACAAGGAGACCAGACAATTTAAAATGGAACTGTCACAAACCTGATCTATGATTTTCCACACGATGTATATGCTAAACCAGAGGAAAAAAAAAATTGCATCATCCTTTTCAGATTTTGTGTATTTTCTAGATAAAATCTGAAAGATATAATCTATATGATGTTATTTTACTTTTCATAAAGAAAAATGGAGAAAAACTAATAAAAAAGCTTTAAAGAAAATCAGCATGCTTCTTGGCAGCATTAGCACAAGGCACTAGAGGCAGCTATAAATTTTCTTTGTGTTGAGTAAAATATATACACACATACACACATACATAGTTAAATGAACACACGTAGTAACACCTTAAATCTCCCTGTTCCATTTCTTTCCTCCTCTTCCTTCCCAAAGCCTACCAGTTTTCAATGACAGAGTCAAGTAAATTACTGGATGCAAAATGTTCCTCCAAAGTGAAAGCTATGCCAATTCTGGCAAACTAGATGAATAGCAGTAATGTGATAGGCCAGCAGGGATACTGATGAAGATATGCCTAGGAGTACAAGAACAAGCAATTGGAAACTTATGGTCAGAAACAGAAACCTTTCATAGTCCCTGAAGTACTGATAAATCATGATTTTTTGTTTTAAAAATGTATCTAAAGATGGCCTCTCAAGAAGAAACAAGCAGTATTTTCACTGATGCTGACATCAGAGGGGTCTTTGGCATCCTGGCTAGCTCACTAATATAAGTAAATTGTTTTCTCATTCTCATCTTCTATAGCACAAAGAAAGCTGGAGATAAAATTCTGAGAATATCACCTGAATTTCAGATATTATTGTTCTCAGTTTCTGTATTTTTAATATACAATTAAAAATTAATAATTATGTGGTTTAAAATGACTAAAAATTAATTCCTCCTTTTTGATTACTGCTTCAGGTAAACCAGCTTGAGTCAATGTTTGGCTTGTCATTTCTCAGCCATGAAGGGCAATGATGAGATAGTGTATATTTTTTCAAAGAGGCTTTTGTTTAACTCATGGGTGGCAGATATTAACAAACTTGTTTAAGTTTAATGATGTGTAGAGTTTTGAAAACTCATAAAAACCAAGCACGAATGAATTAGTAAATATAAGGGCAAAGGCCATATAAGGCAGAGAAAGCAAATGTGTCTTTCTACCTGCATGTTCCATAACTCCTGCCATAATGATTAGATACTATCAGACAATATGAACTCTGCCCTTACTCAAACACTGAGTAAGAGTAAATAGTAATTTGAATTTAAATAATAATTGGACAACTAAATCATGGTAACCAAGAAGAGTGGAAATAGAGCTAGTATTTAACAGACATTTTTATAATTACTCCTTTAATCTTTTTCTTAAATAGCATTGACTCTTAAATAGCAGTCAGTGCTCACCAGTGTTCTCATGTTAAATTTTTAGATGAGTAAACTAAAAAGAATAGCACCTTATTTCTTCAATTAAAGAAAGCCTTGAGATTTATAGTTCCATAGTGATCTCACTGCAAAATTTATAAAATCCCCAGCAAATCTAAAAATATAAGCCTTTATAAAATTAAGGCTCAAAATTGATTTAATATTTACTCCTGTCTTCCTCAAACTAGTGAAGCAGTAAATTATTCCCATAGAGATGTATTCCTTTACAAAACTAAGCATTTTGCAAACTATACATAAAAAGCAACACATAGTGTTTTTGGTCAAATCTGTTGAGGTTTTTTTCAATAAATGAATAACAAAATGTCTTAATCTGTAAAGTGCACAACTACTTAAGCAAACAAGGGGATACACTTTGAAAATGTTTCAATGTGATACCGAAAGCACTTAATCATAACTAAACTCACTTATAATTTGTAGTTAACATCTGTTGGATGACACAAGAAATTCAAGTCACTATACAGTAAAGTTCTTTAGACTCACTAATTGAATGCAGTTGCCAAATTCTACAAAGTTATTGGAGAAAGTATGATCTAGGTAATTTCTTTGCAACCAAATAAAGTCAATGGAAAAAAAATTGATTTCATTCCAAAACCAACTGTCATTTACTTGACCATTCTAAATCCTGACCTCTGTACATGAGAAAAGGCTTAACTCCAATTAGCACTCTATAGCTTTGGAAAGATTGCTTCAGAATTAAAGGACTTTCAAAAAATATGAAGAAACATTGAATGAAAAATTACTATCAGGGAATGCTTTATCAACTATAACATCACTTTTGTTGTGTACATGTTGTAAAATCAAATAAAGAGATAGGTTTTTTGTCTTCACAAAAATGTTAAGACTGCTGTCTAATTCCCTTCATTCTCTTCTACACAGCTTTACTACATTTACAGATTGGTAAACTGATTTATCTGCTGAAAGGGGTCCAGGTGACATGGCTAGATATAGCTGGCTAAATGTGAGATGTCAGGTATTGTATTATAAGAAAGGATGATCATAATTTTTTAGAAGCTCTGATGCATATGTATCATTATCAGCGTTTTCCACTAGTCTCTATTCAGACTCAAAAAAACTGAGCTCAGACAACATTTATCCTTTGCAGCTGCCACTATGTGGGAGATGCTAAGATAAAGTAGTCTAATTAGGACTTTAGATTAATGGTAGGATTTTGTATAACTGGTTAAAAAGAGATTGGCGTAGGAATCCAGGCCTGTAACATGCACAGCAATGTGTGAGAGAGGGTGAGGGAGAAGGCACATGTGCTGAGAATTTAATGTATGAATTTTCTTGCAGCATACATAATTCTGGCTTATGGTAATTCTAATGAAATACAGCAGTAATTACAGTAAACCAGGAATCTCTCTCGAAGTTGTAACTGTAAACATTTTCTTGTTTTTCCCTTCACAATTAGGGGAAGGCACAGAAAAAAATGGGTTGCTCGCTCTTCAGAAAGTGTTCAATTTTTTTGTGAAAAAGGAATGGTTTTGATTGAACATTCATTCTATGTGCTTGAAAATGTGCATAGAAGAAATAAAGAAAAATATCCACATTGATGTTCTAAAATGAGAAAAGTAGTTTATGATAAATAAGTCTGCACATGAAGTCATTTCAAGCCTAATTTTACTTTTTTTCTCATGTCTCCTGCTCCCCCCCCCTCCCCCCCAGTTTTGGTTTTTTCTTTATTCTTGCTCTTTTTCCATAATTGAGTGCAGCCTTGGATTTTGCAGGTAGTACTCCATGGAGGCCATATTGATACCACGCTGTTTGCTTTTGTGATAACAGGTGCTTACTAAGTGTATTTTTCTGAAGCATAGCTCGAGTTCATCTGAGAAATTTTCTCAGTGTAACAAATACCCCGCTTGTGTTAAACACAGGATTGGAATGAGAACCTGGGATGGAAGGATGGATAATTTTACTGCATATGGGAAGCAATATGCGATTAAAACAATCACTAACATGGAAAACTAGAATTACATTAGTGAAAGGAAGCTCTGTGTACGAGAAATAAGCAGATAGAACAAACAGGAGAGAATTTTCCACCATCTTAACTAGACATTCAAAAGTAATGTAATTTACAAAAATTGCCAAGTGAACATGGTGTTCCTGTGTATCTATCCACATTTCATGTTGGCTACTGAAATATTTTCAATGGAAAAAAAGAGAAGGTAACATTATGTTGTAGCTGAATATCGGTATTTTAACATGAAGAAATGAATCGGTCAAAATACTGGATTATATAGTACTAGAACATATAGTAAAACATATTATCCAAGAACCAGTTCTGTATGAGTATAAATGTTCTGATCCCAAAATGTAATTGATTAAAAATAAAAGTTATTTTCAATAAAACAAATACAAAACGGAGAGGTTTTCTTAAGAAAAGCATCACTGTTGGAATTTTTAGTCTATGTTCCAAGTATAGATACTGGCATACAATAATGGACCAATAATTTGAGCTGGATATTAATTAAGTTTCTATATTTTTTATTCAAGGGGAAATATTCTATCCTTTTTGATAATATTGCTGTCTGGTTTACAATTTTGGCATTGAATAATGCATTTGTTATTAAAGCAAACACTAATGTTAACACAAACATTAGAGGCTTGTATCAAAGCCAATTACCTCAGTGGAAATGTTGCCAATTATTTCAGCTGATTTTGAATTAAACCTATATTTATAACATAAAAGGTCATGTACAAATGTTAAAAAGTGACAGATTTTTCTTATTTAACAAGAAAAATCTGCTGATTTGACTCTAATCAAGCTTAATGCCATTACATGAAACCATTTAACCATGTCCCTTTTGAATTTTTAAAGCTGAAAGTAAAATATTGGACTACTCATATATCACAACTGTCCTTGGTGCAGACAGTTTAAAAAAATGTATTTTAGTTTTATTCATACAAGAAAGCTGTTTGGCTGCATTCTCAGTGTCTTTCATTATTTATTAAAGCAGATACCAGGCTGTTGCTTATTGAGAGTATGTGTATGTCAATTTTAAATTTGTTAAAAGAGTATGCATTACCTATTGGCATGGACTCTCAAATCTTAAATTACTGTGTGATTTTGTTAGCATTGTCAACAGCATAGTGACTACCTCCCATTTGTAACTTTATCATTCCTGAAGCAACTATATCAAATGTTGTTATGGGTAAATTGGAATATCATTAATTCAGTCTGCAATATTTTTTGTACATTGACGATTTTGCTGGGGAGGGGTGAGATTAAAGGGAGAAGCCCCCCTCTGAGTTGCAGTAGCTATAAAGAAAAAGAAAGCTAAACCCAGTGATGTCATAGCTTTGCAGTGTCACCAAAGGTGCTCTTGGGTCACTGAAGAACCTCATTCAAGTTGGTATGTATGCAAGAAGCCTAACCTGTCCTAAATAAGCTACTGAGCCTTTTTGGGGAGTGTGTGGTTCACAAGTATTTTTCATTGCATCATTATGTACCCAGCTAGCCTGAAAAGATGTATACATCTTCTCAAGGATGCTGTGCAACTGTCCTGTAAATAGCAGAGGAAAAAACGGCTGCAGAGTCACTTTCAAGCAGGTTACTCAGACTTACATCTTTCTTTCTACCACAGTTACTCTCAAAATAGCAGTGCCATGAGGTACTATCCAGCAGAAGGAAGGAAGGCAGAAAGTATCTATATGCAGGATGAAAAAAAAAACTTGCCTCTCCTTTAAGTACCAGAACTGATTCTCTACGTGATTGTGCTGCTAATTGTTTACTTGAAAAACTCCAAAGGCCTGATCATTTTTATCAGGGGAGGTCTATAGGATGACACTTCATATCCCAATTGGAACTTTCAATCCACAATTTAATATTTCATGGTTTTATTGTTAATCTAAATAATATGAGTTATTTAAATTACATCTGTAGTATGCTAGTTTCTTGTGTAATTGCTTTAAATTGCAGATCCAATACACTAAACGTTGGTTGGCTGGTTTATTTCTATTACGAAACCTCCATCACCAAAATCTTGTAAGGAAGTCAGAGATAAGATAAAGCAGTATAAAACTTATGGAGCAGTTGTTGGCACTATTTACAACACGGAGCTTATTCAGTATATGGAAGCATTACATTTTGTATTTGAAATATATGGGGGGGCACCCTTGTGTAAAATAAAGTTGGAAATTGGTTAAAGGAAAAAAGAGAATCTGTCTTCCATCATGGCTCCTGCTTTTTATAACTCTAAATCACTGAGGTTTTATAATATCTTTTGGGAGAACATTAGGTTTCTTCACTACTATCAAACACCTACCAGGAGATTACAGTATTGCCAGAGCAATTGCTTCATATTTGTTCCTGAAACAGCCTATTCCATTGAAACTGCTAATTTGAACACTGTGATATAAGCGTTTTTCAGAATCCTCAGTAATCATCATCACTGACAGCCATCTGAAAGCTGCAACAACTGTCCATCTTAGAGACACAGCTTTTGGGAATAAACTCTTAAAACAAAAATCAGTTGGAACAAAGGACAATTCCTGCTGGGGATACCACAAAAGCATGTGTCTACACTAAAAATTAACTGTCAATCAGTATCTCTGGCACACTTTCTAGACACGTAGTAAAAATAATTAATTTAAAGGAAAAAATATTTAGAAAACTTCCATGAGCTATTTGGATTTTAAGCATCATGATTCCTTCAGGTTCACTTTTTACTAATTTAAAACTTATCTATCAGTACCAAAAAATACATTCCTTAGCTTTCTGCTGGACAAAATTGACACTATGAACATTATGAAACTCGGAGATAATAATGAAAAGTATGTAAAAATTATATTAATAGAGATTTCTGCAGGACTTTAAAAAAAGATAATACTGAAGAATGGCACTGTTATTTTATCACACGAAAGGGCAGAGTAGAGATGAATTCATAACATGCTTACATAATAAACCAAACATTTTAAAAAGAATGGCACATTTAAAATTTTTTAAAGCACAATGTGAAGAATTGCTTTTAACTCGGTGTAAGTATGAAGTACATAGTAAAAACATGAAGGTTTTAATAATAGCCTTTAGTATCACAACATACCTTCCTGAACATTGTAATACACGTTTTAACACACACAGGCATTTTAGGGCAAAACTTTGAAGTCATAACATAAGCATTTGGATCTATTCCATAAAAATCCTCTTGAGATGGAAGAGCCTACATGTCGTATGCTTCTGTTTTCTACAGTGTAGATTCAAAATCACATTTATTATCTATAAAATACAGCACTTGAAATTAATGATGAAATAGCTGCAGCCCACTTATGATTCTGTTGCTCATATCTATCCTATCTGATGATTGAGAGTGGGTTCTAATCTCAGAAAACTGCATACATACTTTATTACAAGTATTTTTACCTTGTCTGGCTTGTAAGCTTAAAGCCAACTACAGATTCCTTATTCAGGCCAACTGCTTCAATGTTGATGATATCATCCACTTCTGGCTCCAAAGCAATGAACAGCACTGGAAACTTCCAAATACCTCCTGCAGTGTACTGTACTACAAGAGTTGCTTCATTCCTTAAAATTTCAGATAGAATAATACATGTAAAAACATTATAAAACGTAAACTGAGTAAACTAATGTCCAAAATAAGCTTTGAGTGTGTAGAACTATACTACAGTAAAATGAAAATAGATAGCTTTAGCTTGAATACATTCTTAATTTTTCATGGCATAGTATGCATCAGTTCCACTTAGACTGGAATGTAGACTAAATAGAACTCAATATTTGCAGCAAAATACAAGAAAGGACATAATACTAAAGCAAAATAATTGGCATACCCATTAAATTTGTTTCTTCTGCTTACTCTCTGTTGAGTTAAACAAATTTAACTCAATATTTTTACTTATTATTCTTTATGTACTACGGTGTTAGAGAATTTTGTCCAGACTATGTTAACAGTTCATACTGGAATCAAATATATCCACAAATGTCCATGTACTTTAGAAAAAATTCAGACTCTAATATCCTCAGACCCTCTGAGAAGAAAGCTGGTGCAGTATATTCTGAGATAAAAAAGCTAATAAATTGCAGTTATTGAGTCCTCTACATGTAGCCTGGTAAGTCTCAAGCACAAAAATATAAAATAAAACAAAATAATAAAATAAGGAAGGGTAGTGTAGAAATAAAACAAGTTTCCATACTGACAGTACATGGGGTGAGTGGATAGGTCATTCCTAAAGGTTTGCTCCTTGTTCAGCTATCTTTTTGACTACTGGAAATAAGAGCTCTCTCTTGCATCCTAAAAATACTCTCTTTGCATGGAACCTATAACATTCAGCAGTGACTGCTCCCTCTCTTCCTCATAATGTTGAGCATCTGAAATTATCATGTGCCTGTATGTTACTGAAGCTTCTTTCCAACTTCCTTCCCCTACACAACTGACTGCTTTGAAAGGAATTTACAACTTCTTTCTGAAAGGATCCCCCTTTCACAGTTTCTTTTCAAAGAGGTGGGATGTACTAATGTAAATCAAAGCAAATCCATAATTTTTCACATCGCAGCTATAAAAGAGGATAATATTTTCTTGTGGACTGTTGTTACTGGGGAGCTAGAGACTAATTTTAAATTCAACAATCCCATTCAGCCAAATAATATGCACACATGCTGTCTAGGAAAACTTTTCCAAGACTGATAGACCATCTTGTCTGTATAATTTCCATGAATTTTAAGAACAACTACTTTCCATTGAATGTCTTTCAATACTCTAATGTTTAGAAATAAATTGATGCACACACAGACTAATGCAGTAACTCAACAGAGCCATCTCAGAGACATCAAAAAGAAACTGTCAGTTTTAATACCAAAGATACCATACTGAGAAGCAGCAAGTGAGAAAATTTGAAATAATAGATCTTTGAGGTGAAAACAAAATGAAGAAAAAAAATGCAGGGAGATGCCTACGTAGCTAAGAGTGACCATACAGTATTTTATTGCATATTCTTTTGGTAATAAGGAACAACAGCTTACCTCATTGGTTTGTTAGGTGCAAACACTATATTAAACACCAGTGTTGCAATTCTGGATTCTGTATCCCATTCACTTTCAACAAGATGCATACCAACCAAAGATTCAAGCTGAGATTTAATTTCATTTGATTGATATTGCAATTCATATAGAAATTCCTCTGTTGTAGAGAAACCTAAATGATACAAGAGAAAAAAATATCAGTCTGTGCACACCCTAACATCACACAGTTGGCTGGCTAGTAGCTACAATTCTTTCATTACTAAAAAGTACAAGTGAACCTAGTAGATATCCAAAGCTTGAGCGATTTGCTCCTGACTGCATAACAAAAAACTTCCAGTTTCATGTGACAGACTATATAGTTTCCAGCAAAATGAAAGCTGAAAACTTAGATGTGACCAGTAGTAGCAACATTGTTCTGGCAACCACGTCTGCATTATGATGACCTATTTCTAGTTCATCAGTAAATGAAAATTGCATGAATGTAAACCTATTTTTGACTAATGCTGTTGGGGAAAATCTCAAAACCAAAACAAAATGAAACAAACAAAACATAAAAAAAAAAAAAGAAAAACACAAACAAAAACATAAACAAACAAAAAATCCCAAAACAAACAACGTTAAGGACATCAGTGCCATTGATGGCTGTGTGCCTGAGAAACAGAATACAGAAAAATAGTGAAGATGTCACTGTGAGCCTCTTTTTATTCCCTGCAGCAGCTATGAAAAGGCCAAGTTTCAATGACATAAGAATAAACACCTGAGTTTCTTGAAGCAAGTGTCTTCTCCTGTGATATTCAGCATACAATAGTGATTTGTGCACAGAAGGGAACATTTCTTTGAGGAAAACTATCTCAAGTGGCAAATCTCTTTAAAAGTTTTACACATTTTTATGGATAAAAAGTCTTTTAACACATTCACTAAATCCTACAGGAGATTTCATTTTATTATGACATTGTATCTCAGGGCACATTTTTAATTTGCACAGCTTAGTAGAATGTGTGTTGTGCATTGTGCATAACTCCTATGTATGCCTCCCTGTGTACAAACACTGGCTATAGGGTGGTAGAGATAACTCCCAAGTCCTTCGAACTTGGAATTCTAAAATAAAGATTACATATATAAAAATTCCAAAAGACAATGCACTTTTAGATAGCTGAATACAGCTTTGATTTTGCCAATCTGTAATGCTACCCAAGTTTGAGTGTGGAGCTGCCTTCCTATGCTTGTGGTCCTTTCTCCTTTTCTGAAATGTGCATATACCTTCTTCCTACTTCATTAGTAACAAGGAGCTTGAACTTTTGTTGCCAATATTATTGTTACACACAGATTAACCATATGAAACTTTGTAGTTTATATTGAGACATTTCCAGCTTTAAAATGGATCCTTCACACAGACACATGTACAATTATGCTACATCAAAGATTTATAGATATAATCAAAGTATTATTATCACCATAGTCATAGTAGATACACCCACTGAGTACCAAATACACAGGATTTCCAGATATTAATGCATCTATTATAAATACACTTTATTATAATAAATGTACTTTGTAATAATGAAATGAAACATGAACACTTTCCTACATTTAATAAAATTCCTGAGATCATCCTATATTATTCCATGCTTTGCTGTTTCTCTATTTGAAAAAGATAACATTTAGGCCATGCATTCAGATTCCAACACAGATCAGATCTTGAAGTAGTCACCCTAGGCAAATACCAAAGCATGGAGATTCAGACACAAAAACTTATCATGGGAGAGAAAAGATGACATCATTTGGGACATTCCACAGTGACAAAATCACAGCTGTTGAGCAGATGTGTCTTTTAGCAGTTATATGACAAAATGCTACTCAGGAAAGGCTTATTTTATATTCAGATGTGCTAGGAAG
>JBCJKH010062735.1:0-51840 GCA_039877255.1 Loriculus beryllinus
TCCACACAACATCCTTATCTCTAAATTGGAGAGACACATGTCTGATAGATGGACCACCCAATGGATAAAGAATTAGCTAGATGGTCGCACTCAAGAGAGTTGCAGCCGACAACTCTATGTCCAAGTAGAGACCAATGACAGATGGCATTTCTCAGGGGTCATTATTGGGAATGGGGCTGTTTATCATCTTTTTCAGTAACATGGACAGTGGGATTGATGCACCCTCAACAAGTTTGCTGATGACACCAAGCTGTGTGGTGTGGTTGACAGTTTGGAGGGAAGGGATGCCATTCAGAGGGACCTTGAGAGCTGGGCCTGTGCACACATCGTGAAGTTCAACAAGGCCAAGTGCAAAGTCCTGCTCCTGAGTCAGAGCAATTCCAAGCACAAATACAGGCTGGACAGAGAACAGACTGGGGGCAGCCCTGAGAAGAATGACTTGGTGTTCGTTGAGTGGAAGCTCAACATGAGCTGGCAGTGCGTGCTTGCAGCCCAGAAAGCCAACTGTATGCTCAGCTGCATCAAAAGGATTGTGACCAGCAGGTCGAAGGAGGTGATCCTGCCTCTCTTCTCCATTCTAATGAGACCCCACCTGCAGTACTCTGTTTAGCTGTGGGGCCCCCAAAATAAGAAGGATGTGGGTCTGTTGGAGCATGTAGTGACAAGGAAGAATGGCCTTAAACTGAAATAGAGGAGATTTAGATTAGACATAAAGAAGAAATTCTTTATTATGAGGATGGTGAGGCACTAGCACAGGTTGCCCAGAGAAGTTGTGGCTGCCCCATCCCAGAAAGTGTTCAAGGCCAGGTTGGATGGGGCTTTGAGCAACCTGGTCTAGTGGAAGGTGTTCCTGCCCACAGCAGGGGGATACTGGAACTAGATGATCAGCGTGGCTTCATGAAGGACAGGTTCTGATTGACCAGCCTGATCTTCTACAGCAACATGACCAGTCTGATTGATGAGGGAAAGGCTGTGGATGTTGTCTAGTTGGATTTAAGTGAAGCATTTGATATTGTCTCCCACAGCATTCTCCTGGAGAAACTGACTGCTCATGGCCTGGATTAGGTGTATTTTTCACTAGGTTGGAAAGTGGCTGGATGGCTGAGCCCAAAGTGTGATGGTAAATGGTGTCACATGTAGTTGGCAACAGGTCACTAGTGGTGTCCCTTGGGGCTTGGTGTTAGAGCCAGTGTTGTTTAAAATCTTCACTGGTGATCTGGATGAGGGTATTCAGTTCACGCTCTGTAAATTTGCAGATGACACCAGTTTGGGTGGAAGTGTTGATCTGCTGAAGGATAGGAAGGTTCTGCAGAAGGATCTGGACAGGCTGGATCGATGGACTGTGGCCAATGGTATGAGGTGCAACAAGGGAAAGTGCCGGATGCTGCATCTGGGACACAAAACCCCCATGCAACACTACAGGCTTGAGGAAGAATGGCTGAAAAGCTGCTTGGCAGAAATGGACCTAGGGATGCTGGCTGATGGCTTGCAGTGTGCCCAGACAGCCAAGAAGACGAATGGCATCTTGACCGATGTCAGCAATAGCATAGCCAGCAGGGCCAAGTCAGTGATCAGCCCCCTGTACTCAGCACTGGTAAGGCCGCACCTCGAATACTGTGTTCAGTTCTGGGCTCCTCACTACAAGAAAGACATTGATGTGTTGGAGCAGGTCCAGAAAAAGGCAACAAAACCGGTGAAGGCTCTGGGAAACAACTCCTATGATAAGCAGCTGACGGAACTGTGGATATTTAGTCTGGAGAAGAAAAGGCTCAGGGGGGGACCTTGTTGCTCTCTACAACTACCTGAAAGGAGGGTGTAGTGAGCTGGAGGTCTGTCTCTTCTCCCAGGTAACAAACAAGTGATAGGACAAGAAGTAATGGCCTCAAGCTGCACCAGAAAAGGTTTAGATTGGATATTAGGAAAAATTTCTTCATGGATAGGGTGATTAGGTATTGGAACAGCCTTCCTAGGGAAGTGGTGGAATCTCTGTCCCTGGAAGTATTCACAAACCATGTAGATGAGGCTTTCAGTGATACAGTTTATTGGTGGTCTTGGCAGTCATGGGTAACAGTTGGACTTGATCATCTTCAAGGTCTTTTCCAACTTAGTGGATTCTATGATTCTATCGATAAGGTTCCTTCCAACTCCAACAATTTTGTGGTTCCCTATACATCTTAAGATGCAGAATAGGACAAAACTGTCTTGTCATAATCCTTCTCAACAGACCTACCAGCTGCACCAGTGTGTAGCTAATTCAGAATGACTTTAGAAAGCAAAATGAACCTTCCCATAGATACTTTCTGACAACTGGCTCATCTTTTCACATTATTGGCAAGAACCACATTAAGCTGTTCTGTCACTGACTGATTTTTTTTTTTTTTTTTTGATCGTTCTGTTTCCTTTGCTGAGGAGAGTAAACTACAAATTCTCTTAGTAATTCCCTGCTGAGAAGATGGGAGAAAATGTACGCCATGTGACAGGACAGCTGAACATGCGCTGACATGTACACAGGTCCACACAAGTCTATTTAACAGAGATCTCACAGGACATACCTGGACCAAAAGCTCACCTAAGTTGAAAATTCTAAACGTCTATTTTCTGCTTTTACTCTAGCTAGAGATAAAAAAACAAGGCCTGTGTTTTTGAAGAATATATTACAGTTTGAGTAGGTGTAACAGGATTGTAAAACTCATATCTGTGTGATCTTCTCAAATTGAGGAAAATTGCCTTATAAAATGATATTTCTGATCAGTGTCATAATTTCTAAATAAAAATTTATTTTAAAATCTTCATTCTTAGTTCTGCAACAACAGCAACGAAACATGAGAAAAATGTTGTCCTGCGTTGCACTCATGTTAGGATGCTCAAATCTTCTTTCAATTTTAAATACAGATCTTTTGTTGCTTCTCCCACTGTTTTTTCTCATAGCAGTTTTTGACTGGGCTAGGGACCCAAACATGAGTATACTCATGAGAGATGATGGGGGTAGAAACACTGAACAAAATTAAGCTTTTTCCTACACTGACAATCATATTTTGGAAGAAAAAAACCTGAGTACTTCCTCGACACTTGTTTGGTGACATCTGAACTTTTCTACTTTTGTACTGTCTGGAAACTGAAATACCAAAGCTTGTTCCTTGAAGTCATGCCTTGCTTTTATGTAGATTTTGCTGTGGTCAGCAGCAATTTTATCCCTTCATTGCGTAAGCTGATGTAATATGCTTTATTTAGGACATGGAAATCCAGTTAGAAGGTATAGTTGCATAGAGTAGCAGTATTGCCTTACTACAGGAAAAGATGTGAGAACAAACCGTCAGTGGATCTTTTCACACTCCTTTCCAGGGTGTTTATGCATGTAGATAAGGGTGTTGATAATTATGAACATCCTAATTGATCTGAATGCCCCTTAACTGCAAGGTCACTCTTGCTTTATGGTGAGAACATGAAAAAGCAAGAAGATGCAGCAGGGCTGTTAGGTTAGGCACAGTGCTCTGGGGATATAGCTTCTGGGCCTGGCCAACTTGGAGTATTGGCAGAATGGACTCATGTGTCCTGTGTCTGTCCAGATGCACAAATACTTACACATGACATTGTAATATTAAGGCATGTTTCTAGCCAGGAAGAGGTAGGTGTGTTGTGCTGCTCATGCAGATAGAGAGCAGCCCATGAGCTAGAACCATAGAAGAGTTAGGGTTGGAAAGGACCTTAAGATCATCTAGTTCCAACCCCTTTGCCATGGCAGTGTCACCCCATACTAAACCATGCCACCCAAGGTGCTGTCCAACCTGGCCTTGAACTCAGCCAGTGATGGAGCATTCACAGCTTCCTTGGGCAACCCATTCCAGTGCTTCACCACCCTCACAGTAAAGAACTTCATTATATCCAATCTCAACTTCCTCTGTTTAAGTTTTAACCCGTTACCCCTTGTCCTGTCACTACAATTGTTAATGAAGAATCCCACCCCAGCATCCCTATAGGCCCCCTTCAGACACTGGAAGGCTGCTATGAGGTCTCCACGCAGCCTTCTCTTCTCCAGGCTGAACAGCCCCAGCTTTCTCAGCCTCTTTTCATACAGGAGGTGCTCCAGCCCCCTGATCATCCTCATGGTCCTCCTCTGGACTTGTTCCAACAGTTCCATGTCATTCTTATGCTGAGGGTACCAGAACTGTACACAGTACTCCAAGTGAGGCCTCACGAAATGGGCTGCAGTGTCTTCTGAGTCTTATTCTCACCTTCAAGGCATCAATATTTGGCAGACTAGTTCCAGTGAAGCTATGGGTGATGCTGATACTGATGTCTCCTGGCAGGTTACACGGGGCAGCACTGTGAAGAAGATGTGGATGAGTGTGCGACATCTCCCTGTCACAATGGAGGCATATGCTTTGAGAGATCAAATCAAGCCTATTATGGGACAAGACCTGAGTTCCCCAGTAATTTCAGCTATAGCCAAGCAGCTGGTTTCCTCTGTTGGTGCCAGCCAGGCTTTGCAGGTGAGCTATGCAATGAATGTTCGAACTGTCTGCACCTGGCAGATGCTACATGGTTTGAGTAGATAGGAATGGATCAATGTTATTTCTGCAACAAAAATCACTTGGTGACTGGCACTTCAGAGGAGTGGCAGCCTGATGCATCAGGAACGTGCTTCTGCTCACATATTGTAGAAATACACTGCAGACATCTGTCTGAATGTCATTCTCTGTCCAGCAAGCTTGTCTTGAGTCTGAGGCAACAGCCTATGCACTTCCCAAATGCTTTCATGAATGCCCCCTGGCTATGCAGATGCCAGGATGGTTTCTCTTTGTCAGTCTCTCATGCATATGGCAGAATTCATCCTTACAGAATATCTGTGAAAGCCTCATCAGAGGAAAATAATTCCCTGGAGTCACAGATAACTATTCTAGGTGTTCCTTTGATGAGACTATTCTCACGGCAGCAAACTGTATAATCAGAGTGGGGTAGGAAATGAGGGGTTCTTGATATCTTGCTCTTGGAACTAGGGGCTCTGTGAATGTTCAAGTAAAATTTCACCCTTTCCCTGTTTTGTAGATGTGTATAAAAGGCTGATTTAACAGCTGGGGAAATTCCCTTGTAGAAGGGGCTAAACAATAATACTTTATTCTGTTCTGAGAGAAAAAAGAGAGTTTGGCCCTCTATTGCATAGATGGGAATGGTTCAGAAGTTCTGATTCTGCCACTGCTCCTTTTTGTGACACTGGAAAAATCATACTCCATTTTCCATAATGGTTTTGGTGATAGTATCTACATGCCAAAGTGTCTGGAGAGACATGCTATAGTGCAAGAAATTCTTTTGCATTTTTAGGTGACAGAAAGTAAGTGTAAAAAATCTGAATGCGTCATTCAGATTCTTTCCTTCACTGATGCACCTGTGTACTCAAGATGCTTCTTTGTGTTTTCACTTGAAAGGGGAAACCTGCTTTACCAACATTGATGAGTGCGAGTCCCAGCCGTGCCAGAATGGAGGGCTCTGCATGGATCTTGCTAATGGCTTCCTTTGTAATTGCCTACCAGGTTATTCAGGTAATGCTGATGAAGGGGGTGGCTGAAATCAGGTCCTTCTGGTTAACTAATGCTGATCTGCTGCATTACTGCCTGGCTGCAGGACTGGATTCCAGTCCTGGGTAGTTCAGACTGCTGGGCAGGGCTGAGATGAGCTGTGGGGAGTGTGGGATGTCTGCAGTACAGGGCTTGAATGCCATGGGAAAGCTCTGTGATTTTGGTCAAGGAAGTTGATAGGCTGTGAGCTAGATTTTGTAGAAGAGTCTAAGATCAGAATATCTAGGGGATGTGTTTCCTGGAGTGGAAGTTCACTGGTAGAACTGTGGGGGGTTTTTATATGCATACTATGAAGGTGAACAAAACAAGCCTTCAGATGAAAAAGGCGTGCTTAACTTTCTAATTGTCACAAGCTACTAATTCTAGCAGGTTGGATCACCGGCACATAACTCATCTGTAAAACATCTCCATTCCCTGACACCCCTGGATGATAAGAGCCAGCAATTTTTGGCCAAAGGCAGTAATGTGCTATGTTAGGAGGTCAAAAGGTCTTTGTGTTGTGATTAGATGAAACCTTCTCTGTTTACAAAGGGAATGGGGAGTCTGGATTTTTACACAAATGCGCTGCTTGACCCTCGTGGGTCTCATTTTTCTAGCTGAGAAACTAGGGGATAGTGAATATTTCACATCAGCTCTGTTGGAAGGTACACACTTCATCTTAGTTTAAAATATTCATTCTTAGTCTTCTACGTCTTTAAATTCCATGTGTACTCTCTGTTTTGAGCAATTTAACACCAAAAGTGGCTTAGAAGAAGGCTGATTCCCAGCACAAACTTGTATTTATGTATTTTGGAGGTGGAAGTCATCTTTCCACAGCGTTACTAGGCTGCCATCTCGTGGGAAAAAGAAAAACTCGAAGCCAGAAAAAAACCTTGTTTCTTAACTTTGTTTCCACAGCAGGTAGCAGCATTCCAGAGGCTTAGACCTTTATTGCATGGGAAAGTTTTGTGGTTTCCTTCTGTGGTCGTATTGGTTGAACTATGTTGCTGTAACTCTGTCCAGCGCTTTCCTGGGAAGACCCATTACACAGGCCTTTCACTCCCAGAATCTCAAATCAGCTCCCAGTTAATAGCTTCTGTAACTGAGCTGAATTCTTGGTGGGGTTTTCTGACCCATCTCATTTGCTTTGGATTCCTAGTTTAGGCTGGGCCAAGAAAAAAATGCTGTTGTAGGTGAGGCCTTTTAAAATAGGCTTTTATCTAAGCTCTTTACTGCTACTTTCTTGGGTAGTTACAATGCTGTACTCATGAACTGAGATTTTGCCCAAAGGGGTCGTTTAAAGTTTATTCAAGTTGTCAGAATTTGTGCCCTATTCCCTTTTCCTCCTTCAGTGCCCCAGCACCCTCATAGAGTTCAGAATTTCACTGTGCTTTGCCACAGCTGCAGAGCTGTTTAATCCTTTCCAATTCTTAGCATGCTCATGGGCAGAAAAGCTGATAGAAATACAGGATGATGGCAAAGGAGTGCTCGAGTTCATTCTGTTGCATTAAATTTGGGTTCATTAATACTTGAAGGAGATTAGAAGCAGGTTGCTCTTCTGGATATTGCTTTTGGTAAAGGACTTTGTCTCAGCTGAGGTACTTCTGACACATTAACAGAGTGAAAGGCTGGGAGCAGTCTGTGAGATCAGTGAGTGTGTGTGGAAGAGTGAAGCTGACAGGGAAATAATAGCAATTAATCTCCCCTCCTTTGTCAATTAATCCCAGTACAGTCATGCTGGGTAAACAGCTTATTACTTCATATTAGGATCACAGAACAACTTTGTGAAGCTTCCCATAATGTTTCTGTTCAAAACACATTTCTGTGGCAGCTTAGATCTGCCATGAACTTGGGTTTAAACTGCCTCCGCTGATTAAAGTGAACTTGCTACTCTGATGAAGAATGCTTTCTTGGGGCAGCAGGGGGTTCTTTCTGTACTTTTTTTCCTTCAGGCTGAGGAATTTGGGGAGTGTTGGGATAACAGTGTGAGTCAGGAGAAATTCTTGCTTTGGAAATTAACTGCCTCAGTGCTGTCTTAAGCTACAGCAGTGCAGGGAGATGAAGCAGCTCTCCTGGAAAGAATGTTGTTGTGACAGTGTTGCCTCATTCCCAGGAGAAGGGCATAATAAGTCCTGAAGAGTCTGTTCAGTGTGTGAGTTTGTGCTTTAGTGGAGGATGTACCCTGAGAGGATGAAAGAAGTAGGAATCAAAAGATTGCATGGGTACTAAATGAAGTGAGAGGAGAAGAATCTTGCATGGTCTTGGATGTGGCCAGCTGTGGCCAAGGAGAAAAAGCATGTTAGGAAAAGCCTGTCTTTAGGAAAAATAAAACCAACAAAGTGAATGCTTTATCCATGAGAATGGTTTCAGTTAATAGTTTAGGCCAGGACATGAAAAAGACAGGTACCTCCCCACTCGTATCTGCACTCCTGCTAAAGTTGTCCGTAGAAAGGCAGTGTCCTAGAACACAGAACTGTGGCTCGGGTCAGCCTGGGTGAGAGGGGAAGAGCAGCATTGTTTCAATTACAGACATCCCATGGCAGTGGCACCTTGAGATGATCATGGTGAAATTTTAAGCTGTTTTGCACATGGCTGAGGAATGCCTCTGCCTTGGTGAGGAATCAGGTGATGTGGTGGTAAACTTGGGAGTGATTGTGACTGTGAATGTGTCTCAGTATAATTGGAGTGCTTATTGACTGTTTTACTTTGTTCAGCCATAATGTCTTTGTCACTTGCCCTTAAAGAAGTAGGATACCTTGTGTGCAGCTAGCTATAAATGGTTACTCTGTAAAAGTGCTAGCCCAGATCAAATAGGCTGGAATTCCAGGGTCACAGGTCATGAAATAAATGGGAGATGCTTCTTCCTTCCAACCACCTTTGGATAGATTTAATTTTTTTGTGCAGCTATTTCTTGATGTCAGATTTGGTTTAGAGATACAGTCTCTACAGAAAGGGCAGCTAAAAGGTTAAGATAGTAAAGAGATTAGAGGACTATTAACCCTTCAGCAGACACCCTTTTGGTAAATATAGCTGAAGGAAGCTTGGGAACACTTTGAGGGACCCACATACACTTCCCTTCCATTCCACATAGCATCTCCCTTCTGGATTATAGCTCCATGGTTAATCAGACCTTTTGACTTTCCTGTTATCTGGCTGGAATGCCACAGGAGTGTACATGTCAGTCTAGATCCTGCTGTGTCTAGGTGTCAGGTGAGTTTTGATCAAAAGTGTCCTCTGAGATCCTGATGTTTGTGACTGCACAATCCCTTTTGAACTAGCCTTGTAGGTTTCCTGACTATGGACAGCCTGAGATGTGCCAGCTCACCATGGTTAAAGTCTTTTTGAGAGAGTTATTATTGGTGTAGTAACTCTTAAGAATTAAATTTCACTTCCCTTACTAACTGAAATGGGTGAAGCCAGCCTTAATGTCATCTTTAGAATCAGGCCAGGCAAGTACTTGGACAGACAGTGTCTGAGAGAGAAGAATTAGCCTGTGTATGGTGAGGTGGCAGTCTTGTAATGGTACCTACCAGGAGAGATGACTTCCAGGGGTCAGATCCAAAGTTCTCTCTCCATTTTTAACATTTTGCTGCTAAGATCCCTCTGACTTAGTGTTCTTTATCTTGACCTCCTCCAAGAAGTTTTACAAATGATTAGGCACAAAATACTTCTCTGAGTTTAAACCCCATGACTGAATCTTGTAAATTGCATGGCTGCCAGTGTGTAAGAATGGGGACCTGAAACCTCTAGAAGATGAATCCTCTGATGCTTTTAATTTCCTTAGAATCTTCCAGTTTTAAAGGAGCTAAGCAGTTACTCCTCAGTGATGTGTAGTTTGAAACAGATGATCAGTGATCCACCATTTAACTTAGAAGAGGTCTTATTTAAGTATTTTATCTTGTGCATATAGATATGTGTACTATTTAGAATTGTCACTGACTGTATTTCTCCATCCTCATGTCTCTAAGAGAGCCCTATATCCTT
The DNA here is from genome assembly GCA_039877255.1 of Loriculus beryllinus. Classification (NCBI taxonomy): domain Eukaryota; kingdom Metazoa; phylum Chordata; class Aves; order Psittaciformes; family Psittacidae; genus Loriculus; species Loriculus beryllinus. The sequence continues at coordinate 9,537 of JBCJKH010062735.1, forward strand.
AACCTGATCCTGAGAAAAGCAGCATTCCCAGTCTTTAATTAGCAATATTCATGTAATGAATTTGAGAAGATGCAGTGAGTGGCAGGTGATCAGAATCTGTGCTGACTTTTGCTACATGGATTTGGGTATGATATATTTGAAATCAACAATATACAGATAGACTCTGTGTGTCAATATATACTTGTTTGTGTATGTATAAATCAAAATATGGATCTTTTAAAAGGGATTTAACATCGCCAGTCTTCAGAGTTACACTTTATAGTTGCAGTTGGCAGTTGAATGGGCATAAGCTACCCATTTGTTTTCTCTTGAACAATAACAGAAGGGTCATATTAGCTAATAGAGATAGTATTTCAAATCTGTGCTCGGATAGGTCTGTGTGTGCATAGGACCCAGATGTGACTATCTGAGAAGTTTTGATTCCAAACAAACACTCACCATATCCCTCCCACTTGAATTATCTGTATAAATTTACTGGCGTGTTTGGATTGAGTGGAAAGAAGAAAGTAAAATAGCTACAAGAGTAGTTGGAATGCTTTCTTTTAATATCTTAAAGTGATACTGCTACAGCAGGTTCCAGACTCTGACACGTGGGAGTTTTTGTTTGCTTGGACCTGACACTGATACTAACAGAGGCTCAAAGTTTGAGGAAAAGCTCCCAGATAGCATTTCTTTGCAGAAATAAGAGCCTTCTCTGGGTTCCCTACAAGATGAAAGTACAATTCTGCCTCCAGGAACTTTACGATATGAAAGAACGTTTTAAAAAACACCACAAAACCCCAGAAATACAGAGGAAAAAGAAGAGATTACAGCAGTTAATTTGATAAGGTAGCTAATGAGGAAAGAGAGTTTTCATTCTGCAATCCCGTGTTTGAGCCATTCAGTTTGACTTCAGAAAAATAAAGGATACTTACTAAAACTTGAGCCTTTTCTTCATGGATATTGCAGAGTGGAAATGCTTGTGCTCACCAGTGAACAGAACAGGGCACATGGAGGAAGGATGCTACGTGAAGGGCTGATCCCTGATTAAGCTGGTATTGAATGTACAGCAGAGCCCAGGTTGTACTCTGCATTTATAACTCTCCTTATTTGTATGGTTTGGATATTACACAGTGGTGGAAATGCAGTGTGTTGGCTTAGCTTCTAAAGAGAAAAATCCATATTTTGGCTTTGTTCCTGGAATTTGGCATATTCACCTGGGAGGCGGTGAGGGCAAGAGATTGTCTCTTGACATTTTACTGTTGGAGCTAATGCTGTGGATAGTGCTGGGTATTACTGCAACACAGTGAGTGAGAATGCCCTGTGAGTACACATTCTTCATGTCAGCACTGACAGGGGCCAGCTGGGGAGGTTTAGAGCCAGGCTGGATTAGTTCTCACTGCAGAGCAGGGCTCTTCTATATTGGCTGGTTCCATCTCCAATCCCTTTTTGTCTGACTGGCATCAGGGAGCGCTTACACACATTCTGCTGTTTCAGTCCAGCCTTTTTGTCATTCCTCCTCCCCCTTTCACCCCCGTTTTTTTTTCCCTCAACTGTCACAAATGTCCACAAGGAGTCGGCCATGAAGTCTGTGCTGATTGGTGTGATCCTGAAGGGAATTTTTCTGCTAGCAGGTAATGAGATCTATAGAGTAATTGCAGTGTGTCCTGAATGTTTGCGTGCCTGCCCCGGGCAGGGAGCTGGTTGTGCGATTAGTGGTAGCTGAAGGCATGAGAAGGAACAGGAATTGACTAGAAATGGAGAATGTTTTTTATTTTGAAGTGACCTAAGTTTTGTTTTGGAAACTTTAGGGGAAGGAATTTCCTTGTTGTGCAAGATGAAAGCAGAGCTGTCAGCATGCGCCATGGGCATCCTTGCTGCAGTCCTGCCCTGCTCAGTGCAGTGATCCAGCCCAGGGTATTCCAAGGCATGGGTCCTTGGTTTTGGCCTCAGAGTACTGTGTAAACACACAGGTGTCTCTTGGTACTTCTGTGAAATGCTTGTTTTGCTTTATAGAGAGGTTTCTGCAGTTTCCCTTTCTCCTTTCATGATGTAAAACTCCTTTCTTGAGAAGCAGGTTTTGTTTTAACTCTGAGGACACCCCTTTGGTGGCCTATGCACTTCTCCATCGCCTCCCCCACCATCCCCTTGAGTAGTGCACAGTGGGGGAGAGGTCAAAGCAGCGTGTTGCCATGGCAGTAATTGTGCAAATATAATTGTGTCGGGTCCGCTTGCAGCTAATTCTCTTTCTTTCCCCCTCTCTCCCTCTCTTTTTTTCTTTTGATAATAATAATACAAACCCTAATTAGGATGCACCAGGGAAAGGTTGCTAGGAATTCTGTTGTCTTATGGGAGAGGACAAGCCGGTGCTGGCCAGGAAGCCCTGCTGAACCCCCATGTTTCAAGACTGGGCCCCTGAATAGACCTCGTCCTTTTAAGTTTTTTGGTACATGACAGCAAAATTAGAAGGTTTCTCTTTCTGTGTGCTTATTCTTTGAACATACTATGTATCTTTGAAGTATGTGATTTATACAGTGTATGCAATGAATCCTTATTAATAGCAGTCAGTAAATCATTACCTTCATTCAGGGAATGGTGAGCTTTATGGGTTTTAGTAACACTTGATTTACGAAACAAGGCTGTTCTCACCACATGGATAACACTTCAGAATCTAGTGGCTAGATTTGTATTTGAAACTACTGCAGGCTCTAAAAGCTCAGCAACTTCTGAGTGTTTGTTTCTGCCCATGCCCCTGTGAGTTATTACCTAGAGACTGTTAGCTTAAACACTGCTAAATTAACTGGAAGGTTTGAAAATACTTGTCTCCAGATAGCAGCCTTTTAAATAACACTTGTCTGATTTTCAGATAACGAGTTCCACTGGCCTGTGTATGTGTCTTTAACTAGATAAGAAACTCATTAAGTATTTTGAAGTCTCCTAATGATGCAGTGAATCAGGTTGGCAACATTGCTGTTACTATTGATGGTTCAAATAATAGTAAACATTTGAGCTAAGAAATTCAGAGGCAACAGAGAAGACTAGGTTAAGAGTTACTTGGTTTCCTGAAATGGAGTTGTCCCCACCCTCTTGTTTTATCAATATACCCAGTTGACAAAAAGCACTGGTGATACTGGAGGAGGAGAGAGCGTGAGAGCACTGCATGGTGAAGGGTAATGTCGCTGGGAGATGTATAAGGAGTTAGTGATGTAGCACCATCTAACTGTTCAGTAAGGGGTGACTTCCAGGAAACAATTGTCGTTAGCCAGATTCTCAGAACTCTTGCAGTTTCCTCTGTTACCAGTTTGTTTTAAAAACTGCTTCAAATTCAAATATGGCTCTGCACTGGCTTCTAGGAGGGCAAAAATACCTTAGGGGTCTAGAGGTGCTTTCTTTCCTCCTTCTGCTTTAGTGCTGTGGAGGCTGGCTGTTTGCCGGCAGAAGCAGTGACAATGACAAAGAGTATGCTTGTGGGTTTGGTTCCTGTAGGAAGAGCTGCACTCCTCTCTTCCTGCTGTTGAACATTTCTTCCCTTTGCCTGTTGCAAGCTGTGAGGTTAGACAGCAGTGTGCAAAGATGTGAAGTGTCAGCTTATTCTTTTCACCCATTTCAAACCACTAATCTAAGAAAATCAAACCAGCTGCATCCCATGGGAAAGCTTGCTGTTTAATTAGCCACCAGCCTGGGGTTGTGCACTCACCATAGAGACTAATTTGCCACCTGGTGTGAAGTGCTCAGCCCACAGGTATCAGCTGGGAAGCTGCCTAGCCCGGATTCCTGCTGTGGCACAATGAGCAGAGCACACTGGCCAGAGGAAAAAGAGATGTGGTCAGACCAGGAATGTGATGTGGAAAATGGGGCTTCTCACCCTGCCTCTCAGCCATCTCAGAAATGCAGAGATGAAAGCATCCCTCCTTTTGTTATCCAAACCAATGCTGTCTAATCCTCCTCATTGCCCTGTAAATATCAACAGCTCTGATTTAAAATGAGCAGCATCTCAAGGATTTGGGACTGTACCAGACCTGTCTTCCTGACACCATTCAACAGCTGTCTCCCTTAAATCTGACTGCAAATTTGCTTCTTTTGAGAGCCCTCCAATCCACTAATAACTCAGAAAGTGCCATATACTTTTACTGCTTTACTGATTTATCTTAATTCCAATTGAAGTCTTCCCATCTTCTACCAGACTAGGATTCTCCAAACTGAGAGATGTCCATTTGTTCCAATTATTCCAATTAATTTCCTTCAAGTCTGGCCATAACTTTGTGCTGAAATCTTAATTCTGTCCTTGCTGCTTCCTTTACAGGTAAGATCACACTCCAGGTACTGTGTGCTGAGCTAGCCCAGCATTAAAAGCTTGAGAAAAAGGCCTGTGCTGAAGGTAGTAATAGCAACTCTGAATCTGTCCCCCAGTTGAGCTCTTCTTCAAGGCAGACATTATTGGCCAAATTCAATGCTTTTCCACAGGCACTACACAGCAGTTTTCTTCTAAAGCAGTTTAGGTCAGTAGAGCTGTGTCCTAGAGGAATCTGAGGTAATGTTGCCTACAGAACAGCTCTAGCATAGCTGGGAAAGAGCAGAATTACCAGAGCCTTCCATTCCTTTCAGGGCTTCTCAGAGCCCTACACATGTTCTGTCCTTTCAGAGACACAAACCAGCATTTTGGAGCTGGAAGCTTCATCAGTCTCTAGAGAGCACTGGTAACAGCATTAAACACGGGAGCTAAAAAGGAGTAAAGCAGCTTGGTTAGACAGCAGGGTACTAGTGGTTTGTGCTAACTGTGAGGCATTGCTGAAGCATGAGGGGGACAAAATGTCAAAGATTCCAGAAGCCTGTCTCTTTGCTAAGTTCTTTTATATCACACATCAAGTCCAGCTCCAGTGCTCCTAATGCCCCATCTCCCCTCATCTCTTCCCCTCAGGCAACTCTCTAATCTCTTTGACAAGCACATTCTGTCTAGTGGCTTTTCTTTCCAAATGTCTTTTGTGTTTTGGTTCCCGTCCTTTGTGTGCAAATTCCTTCTTTTTCTTTCCGCTGTCCTCATTGTGCTCGCTGGCTAGATTCGATCGGGTAATGCTATTAGATTGGGATAATCCATGCTTGGTTTATCTATGTGACTGTCTCTGAAGATTAGTGAAAACCAGTGTTACGGGCTAGATAAAGTGAACTGGTTCAGAAGGGCTCTTCTGTCAGTCTGGAGATACTGAGGAAAATGACAGCAGAATTTCATTAGCCAGATTTGAGTGTAATGTCTTGTAATTTACTAGAGCCCTGTTAGGATACATGTGCCTCCAGGAGACAGACGTATGCAGTACGGTGCTTTTTACCCAGTTCACTTCTGGACAGAACAGGAATCAACTTAGTGCAAGTGTGTGGCATAATGCCTGTTGAGCACGTTTTGTTTGTTATTTGGTAGTGAATCGAGTTCTGTGAGTGTTTTGCAACTCAGGGTCATTTCAGAATTTGAATTTTCTTAACTGAGGCTTTCCAGTAACTTCCCATTTAATGCCATCTGTGACAATGTCTCTGGTCAGATCTGTAGACTTAATTTGAGTTTCAGCGTAGCAAATCTATTATGAAAGAAGCATAAAATCCTTCTCTGTGCTGTTGTATTTCTTTAATGTCCTCTGCATGTTGGTTACCTGTGGTTTTAGAGGCTGTCTGGGAGAGGACTGTTTGGTGGATGATGGGGCTGACTGGCTGAAATTCTCTAAATAGCCCCTTCTTTGAAGCATCTGGAGGGCAGCACAGAAGTATGGGGCTCTTTTGCTCTTACGTCAGCTGTAGGCCACTCTGTAGTGATCGTGAGGGTTCTTGCTGGGAGCTCTGGTTTATGGTGGTTTCCTGAAGAGAATGGCTTGGAGGGCAGCCTGTGCCTGCCAGGCTTGGTCTGGGAAAGGGAGTCACAATCCCCTGCAGTGAGATCCCATTTCTAAATCTCTTTCGCAGGTGTGGAATGTGCTGTTAACATCAATGAGTGTGAGGAGGGTCCCTGCAAGAATGGAGCTGTCTGTGAGGATGGCATTGCTGACTATACCTGCCACTGTGCCCCTAGCCAGGATGGCATTGTATGGGGAGGGAAGAACTGCTCTGTCAAGCTCACTGGGTGCCAGACGCACGACTGCCAAAATGAGGCCTTGTGCATCCCAACCTACCAAGCTGAGAGCCATGGCCACCTGTGCCAGTGCCAGCCTGGTTTCTATGATGCCACATGCTCAACACCAACAACGTTTTCCTTTGCTTCCAGAGGGTATCTCCTCATTGAGCTGCCCGTGAACAATCAGAGCAGGAGGGACGTAGCAGGAGATCAGCTTGCCAGCGTGTCCCTCCGGTTCCGAACCACCTTGCCCAGCGCTATCCTTTTTTACCGAGGCCATGAAGCTGAATACTTGTTCCTGGAGCTCCATGATGGCATTCTGCATGCAGGACTGAAGAAGGAGGATGTTTGGTACCTGCTGCTCCTGGAGGGACTGAGAGTTGATGATGGCCAGTGGCATAAAGTTGAAGTAGTTCTGCACAGCACTATGGAGCTAAAGCTCTGGCATGACTCTTGTGATGCAGGTGTCTGCCTGAAGAGCTCTCCTGTCCCGCATGGCACTGCTTTGATCCCACATACCTTCCTGAACATGTATGTGGGAGGTGCTGAGGATTCAATGGCCAACAACACACATAGCCAGCAAGGCTTTGTTGGCTGCATGGAGGACTTGCAGGTAGACACTGAACCTGTGCTCCCAGCAAACCTGCCTGAGGGCGAGTCCTCCCCAGTGAAGCGGGGCTGTGACCGGACTGAGTGGTGCCTCTCTCAGCCTTGTTTCCATGGAGGGCTGTGTGTGGACCTTTGGGCAGACTTCAGGTGTGACTGTTCCAGGCCTTACGGAGGCCGAGCTTGCTCATATGGTAAGTGCCATGTGATTTACAACTGCCAGCTCCTCTGTCGCCCTGTGCTTTAAAGATACTGGATAAGCATTAAAGATACTGGGTAAGCAGTATACTGGAACAGTATATGGAACAGTGTACTGAAAGCAGTATTTTGTACTTGGCCAGTGAGAAGACTAAAGCAAACCCTGCTGTGAATAAAATTCTCATTGATCCCTTCCCTGTCACTTGCTCCTGCAAGAATGATTGTTAGTTTGTGATGCAGGTGTTATTCCTTGTTGAGCCAGAGGCTCTGACTTTATCTTTGTATCAGATCTGTGTGAATGCAGCAGGGCTGGGAAGTTGTCTTACTGTGAAAAGTTGATCTTGAGCTTCAGAGTTGAGGATAAAGAGGAATGTATTTCTTTATGGATAAAACACAGTGTTAAAGGAAGCTCTTTGACAATTTTGAGTTAAAATAATATCTCTTTGCATTTTTCTTTTGTTCCTGCAAGGCTTACAATAATCCTGCTCAGTTTTTTGTTTCACCCCTCAGCCCAAAGTAGGGCAAGGACAAGGTGGTTCTGCTGTTACCAAATTCACAAATTTTAGGAGCAGCTCTGTAGTTTACAAGTCCTTGAGTCAATCTGCTACATGGTAAGGGCTCTGCTAGTCCTGTGTTTCCCTCTTCTGCGAGTTGGGTGCTTGAGTTCATGCCCTCCAGAGAAAGCAAGGACACTTTCACCTATTTCTTAATTTTGCAGACCTGTGTGGGGAGAGAGCACAATTACTCTGATCCATGTTGAAAATGTTGGGAAGAAAGATCTTGCTGCATTCATACAGAGTTGCTGCTTAGAATATCCCTGTGCCAGCAGCATTCCCCTTGTCACTGAGCTGATGCGAGTTTCTTTTCTCTTCCAGAGCGCCCAGCAGCAACATTTGGCCTAGAGAATTCCACCAGCTTTGCCTCTTTCACCCTTTCTGACAGCCTTGGTACAAACTTCAACATCTCCTTTTTCATTCGGACTCGGAAGCCTAATGGTTTGCTATTGCAGATCAGCAGTGAAACTGTCCCCTGCCTCACTGTGTACTTGAGGAATGGCAGGCTGCAGATACAGATGTTGTCTGCAGATACTGTGACATTTCCAGAAAATCTGGTTGATGGGAGAAGACATTTGGTAGCTCTGTCTTTTCAAGGAGGAACTGTTGGTGCTCACCAATCAGATGCATATGTGGAACTGGGACAGCTCATAGCAAGACCTCTTTTAGCTGGTTATGAGGTGTATATTGGTGGGCATCCTAATCCAGACAACGCAGATGTGTGGGGAGGTTATTTTAAAGGCTGTTTGCAAGACCTCCAACTGAACAGCCACCAAATACAGCTTCTTCAAGTTGAGAACTACAGTCTGCCACAGGAACTCAATAGGACTCAGAGTGGTAATCTGGTGAATGGTTGCATCTCTGATAACACCTGCAAGGTATGATGCTTCTCATTTGGCTCTACATGTGTGCAGTTGTTTATTGTAGTTCTGTGCTTACAGAAAAGTTTGACTGTTGCTGATACCAGGAAGGGAGTTATTTTTAAGTTTTGGAGGACACAGTCCTGTGTGCTCCTTTGTTACTCAATAATCTACATGCAATTTTAGCACCAAGTTTTCTCTGTAGTTTTTATAGTTTGTGGAATTTGGGCAGCCCTGCTCTTATGTGGCCTATCTCCATTTTGCTGAGCCCGCACACTTGTTTCAGTTTCCAGCCTCATAGCCGTAACCTTTCCAGCTCCTCCCTTCCTCCTGTGTCAATTGCACAACAACCTCTTTTCCCAGGAATTTGCCGCTTCAGCAAGGACAGTTCAAGGAACTGTCTCCATAGTGCTCTTAGATGAGCAGCTGCCTCTCCTTCACACCACACGTGAAGGTGGGGTGGCTGTACTCCCTAATTTTGCCCTTCTTGCTCATGGTGCTGTAATGTACTGCCATGCTTCTGGTATTAGGTGTGTCCTCCTAGTAACTTTCCAGGAGCATTGCAGCTTGTTTGTTCTGTTTCTTCACTTCTGCTTCAGTGCTTTGATATTTTCTAAATTGATGGAACTCTGCCTGTGGAGTATCTCATGAGCACCAGTGCACACAGGGAGAGGAAGGGTCTTCGGAATTTCTTGTGGAGAGATCCTTGTGCTTTCTTCACTGCTGTTAAGACATTGTTTTAATTACCCTCCTTTCTTGATTCAAGACCTGCTTGTACTAATCTTTGCTGTCATGTTTCCTTCTACCAAATTCTCTATGATGCAAAGAGGAATTACTTTGCCTCTAAATTCTGCTATTTTGCTTTTCAGTCTGAACCATGTCAGAACGGGGGCACATGCACTGTCACCTGGAATGATTTCCATTGCAGCTGCCCAGCAAATTTCACTGGGAAATTGTGTGAAGAGAGAGTCTGGTGTGAAAGTGATCCTTGTCCTGAAGCTACCACCTGTGTAGATGTTCCAGCAGGATATGTGTGTGAGTACTGTTCTCCTGCTTATCTGATGGTAAAATCCCCAGTGTTCATTTGTCTGTAATCTCTGTAAGGTTCAGCCATTTCTAGACTCTTGGGTTATTTCACCACATAGGACCAGTTGAGTGTTCCAAATGTGTCTGAGTTCTCTCCTAAGACAGAACCATAGAGAATAAGCAGACTAGTTGGCTAATGATGCCCTGATGTGGAGGGAGGGATATTTAGTGGCTAGGAAGTGTCCTGGAACTTGGGTGTTGGAGTGCTCTTAGCTCTGCCATCCTGGCTCGGCAGCTTTGGATGCATCACTTCCCTGACTTATGCTGTAGTTTTTTTAGCAGTAAAAGGGGAATAGAGTTTCTGTGCAGTGCTGTGAGACTGCTGAGTAAAAATTGCTACACAAGAGCTGGATATTATTATTAGAGGTGCAGCTGTAAACAGGAAGGGCTTTAAGGATGCCAGTAGCTAGGGCTGTAATCCTACTCACACTAGGCTTACATGGTTCTTAAGGAGAGAACATGCCAGGAGTTTGCCATTGGTCTGTCTCCAACATGACACCAACTGTTTTTCAAATCCCTTATGCTCTACCCCACCCCTTTTATTTCTAGGTCTGTCTAACGCAACATTTGATAGTTACGCTGCAGTTGAATTTACCAGCAGTGCATCAGTGACTAGAACTCTGAGCAGCCTCCATGTGGACTTCAGAACCAGGGATGAAGATGCTGTTTTGCTTTGGGCTGTGGAAGAAGTGGATTCCCTCCAGATAGCCATTAAGAACTCTTCCCTGCTTGTTGACATCAGGAGTGGAAATAGCATTGAAGGTGTCAGCTTCCTGAGTCAGACATCTGTCACGGACGGTGCCTGGCACAGCATCTCTGTGTCCATGGAGGAGCCCTCGGCCCTTTCTTCCAGATGGCTCATTCATTTGGATGACTCTGTTAACATGACTCTGCAGGGAACTGCTGGCAACTTGGACTTCCTGAAGAGCAACGTGCTCATTGTTGTAGCTGAAAACTTCACTGGCTGCCTCGGCCAAGTGAGGATTGGGGGGATCTACCTGCCATTCACTGGCCACCTCTCATACCCCCAGGCAGAGCAGTTCCAGCAGTCCAGCAGAAGGACCATCCAGCTGGGCTGCACTGGTGCTGATGTTTGTGCTTCCAGCCCTTGCCTCAACGCTGGCACATGCGAGGACTTGTTCAATTCCTTCAGCTGTGCCTGCAGTGCTGGGTGGGGGGGGCTGCTCTGTGAGGCCAACATTGATGACTGCCAGTCCAGCCCATGTGTGCATGGGGACTGTGTTGATGAAGTAGCAGATTTCCAGTGTCAATGCTTCCGGGGGTTCATTGGGAAGAGGTGTGACATCAATGTGGATGACTGTGTGCGGCACCAGTGCCTGAATGGGGCTACCTGCATCGATGGGGTTTATGGCTACTCCTGCAAGTGCCCTCCTCACTATTCGGGACCTCGCTGCGAGTAAGTGCCTTGGTTGGTTTGGTGCAGCACATAAATTGGACTTCAATTTTGAGATGCTTTGGGAAAAATTCTCATTGCAAGTATCTGGTAGGTGAAGCACCTGAATTGTGCTGTGAATTGGAAGGTGCTGTCCAGGTCCGAAACCTTCCTGTCAGGTGCTCAGTCTCATACAGGATAAGGGTCCTTCCTTTTCCTGTGGGTTAGCCCCCTGCTACATCTCAGAGCTGTTTGAAGTGCAAGTCCTGTAGTCTGGATTCCAGGTGCATTGCATATCCTGGAGTGACAAGAATGGTTCCACTGGGATGGGTTCCTGGGCAGAGGGCACTAGAGGAGACAGTCCAGCCTCTGCTGAGAATGCTGGTTTTGATAAAGCTTTGATGCTGGGTTTCTAGAGTTGACCTGTAGGAGGAGTTCCTAAGTGGGTATTTATGGAAATGCCCATTGCCTACTCCCTCTTTGAAAACAAGCCTGACCCTGACAAATACTTTCCAGTAATACTAGATAAAAATACATCTGCACTCCTACACTGACTAACAGCATTCCTTCAACAAAGGGCTTGGTTGTATTTTGTCATTGCATCTAAGACTATGGGCATTGTGTCTGTGTACTAGTTAAAAAAATGTGTATTTGAGTATCCTGCTCCTTATCAAATATGGACTGGGAGGAAAGGTTTATTTACCCATTACCCACTGCCTGCACTGCTTAGCAGTGCACATTTCCTGACCCCTCCATGGAGCTCATGTAAAATCTGGTGGGAAATCAGTATGGAGTCAGGAGAAGGGCTGGTGGGTTTTGATAAAGTCTATATTTATGGCATTTGTATTAGTATGGCAAAAATCCAGCATATTTTAGTCACCAAGGTATGCCTCGTATCAGTAAAGGAGGTAGGAATTGACATGTTACTTAGACTTCCATATACTTGTGCCTGTTCAAGTTGAACACTGACACAAATACATGGCTGAGCTTCAGTTACGTGATAAACCCAGGTTCAATTCCCTGTTGTTCTTGCTTCATTCTGGTGTAGTTATCTGGTACTTGTGTTAGCCTTGGTGGCCTTGCTGTGCTGCAGTTTGGCATTCCAACAGAATCCTGCTTCTGTTTTCATCAGCAAGAATAGGCAACTGTGTGTTCTCTGGGTATGCTCAGAGTAATACTTTGGTGTTATGGGTGATTTCTGAGACTGTTCCCATCTCCACTTGTGTCAGACTCCTTCCTTACAACTACCAGTGGCTGTGCTGTGGCCCTCACCAGCCCAAATACACTTTTACCTTCCCCAAAACCTGGTTGCTTTAGGGATTGCCTCTTGTTTTTCCCAGATGGCCATTCCCACCTGAGCAATGTGGGAAGAACTTCACCTGCCTGAATGGTGGCAAGTGTGTCAGTGAGAGCTGGGGAGCCAACTGCACCTGCAAGCCGGGGTTCACTGGAAGGAAGTAAGTGCTGGTTCTCTGATGCCTGCAGAGGAGCTGGTGCTCCAGTTGTTGTATCAGGGGGATGCCTGAGCAGGTTCAGTGCTTCCTCCTCTGATACTTTCGCCATTCAAACAACTGCTCCAAAACTGCACGAGCTGTTGTTTTACGAAGAGGCAGCTTGCTACGATCCTGCTGACAGTATCAGTTCTTGCTGTGTGAACTGCTTCCAAGTAGTTCTGAGCCTCCTGAGAATTCATTAACTGTGCTAGAGATCTGAACTGGCTTCAGTCATACAGACATGACAAAAGGAGGAGAAGGATGAAGAGGGAGGAATTCAGTATTGTTGGACCCTGGAGGAAGCACCTGAAAAAAGTGCAACAGGAACTTCTCAAATGAATGAGGCTATTTTAGATTCTGTGATCCTGTGTTCTATGGCACAAACACACCTGTGGCAAAACTCATCTAACTCCAATGCGCTTTTACCTTCCAGTTGTCAAATTAACATAAACAAGTGTGAGCCAAACCCTTGCCAGAACGGAGGCACCTGTCAGGACTCTGAGAACAAATATGAGTGTCTGTGCAGCACCAGCTACACCGGAGAGCGCTGCGACATCAACGTAAGTCCTTCCCTTTGCTTGTGCTCCTGTTTTACCAAACTGGGTTGTGATGTGCAGCAGCAGTAGGCTTAGAATCATAGAATCATGGAGTGGTTTGGGTTGGAAAGGACCTTAATGCTCATCCACTTGCAACCCCTGCCACAGGTGGGTTCTAACCCACCTTTCACTTGATTAGGTTGCTGAGAATGCAGAGTTCCAGGGGTGGGGAACCCTGAGGCTGCCTGCATGCCACAGCCCCCTGCACCTCAGCACCACTGGGAAATGAGCTGGTACCAAGGAAACCCAACGTGGGAAATGACTTTTTTTTCGCAGTGCTGTTGCATGTTAGGCTCCAGCGTGTAAGACTTGCTTTTTCTTTGTGGAGCTCTTGCATGGAGTAGTAGCTTGTTCGGTAACCTGGGAATGTACTAACCCAAACTGCATGGACAAGGCTGTGCCACGGCGGGGTTTGCTGCTGTTGCTGTTACTGAGGCTTCTGTAATGCATGAGCCAGGGGGTCACTGACATTTCCAGTTTGCATGCATAGACTCCTTCAGGCATCGTTCTCCTGTGTCCCAGGACACTTATTACAAGTTCCTTGATTCCATTTTCATCTTCCCCAGTACCTTTTGCAGAACTGTCTTGTCTTTCCCTCTTTAAAGGCCAGGGCTTGGCGGGGCAGGGAGGAGATCAGGGCATGGCTGCTGGCTGGGCATGCTGTGAACATAGCTGTGGAAGCAGAGGGGTGTTAGCTCTGCTCTCGCTCTTTCTCCCTCCCACCACCAAGCAGCAGGGTGGGCTGCTGGAAATGCCTCTTGTGTTGGTACTTGTGACTAACCCTGTGCATGCTGTGCAAAGCTAGAACTAACTCCGAGTGCATCCTTGAGTTCTGGCAGGCTCAGAGCATCCACTTGAGCTTCAGGCATGTGAAAATGGCAGAAGGGTTTCCAGGTATGCGGGGGTTATTTCTCCTGAGCTGCATTGCTTTGTGACGTTAGCATAGGCTGTAAGGTGTTCAAATGATGGAAATAAGCTGGAATTCTTCTGGTTTGATCTCTAAGGTGGCAGATGCAAGTGTGTATTAGCAGTGAGAAATATTTTAAAGCTTTTTTAAGGACAGAAATGCCACACTTTTATTTCATACTTTGTTGTTGTGTTCCACACATTCTTAATTCCACCAGAACCTAAAGCATGTGTGTTGGGGTAGGCTTCTCTCCTCAGTACTTGGGCCTTTTATCATCTCCATTTCCCATCCATGTATTGGCCTTTTCAACATCCTCCCCTTCCTGCTACAAGTTATCTTCAAGCATTTTTATCTAGTGGGGACATTAAATATGTGCCTTGGTAAGTGAGGAGTTTTGAGCTATGAATTCAACAGATCTTGTACTCACCATTCACTGTGCCCATTATTATTATTATGGTCTGTTCTTGGTTTTTAAAATGGACTATTTTTAATGCCAGGTTTGAACATGTTTTGCTGAGAGATTAAAGAAGGGACAGGAGCATTCTCTGTGCAGGTGCCCTGAAACCCTTGCTCCTTCCTTGTCCTTTCCCATTCAGGTACAGGGTACCCTTGCTTTTCTGAAAACTTTTTGGCATAATCTGACCATTTTGGGTTCTTCGACTGCAGTTTTTGTAACCATGGGAGTTTCATTGTTTCTCCATTAATTTCTCTTACAGAAAGGGACTCCAGGGGCTCTCTTCCCCTCCCCACTAATTGAAGTAGCTGTCCCTGTAGCCTGTGGCTCTTTACTGCTACTCAGTATTGGTCTCATATTCATGATTTTCACTGCAAGGAAGAGGCGCCAATCAGAGGGAACCTACAGCCCAAGTCAGCAAGAAGTGGCAGGAGCGCGGTTGGAGATGGACAGTGTCCTAAAGGTGCCACCTGAAGAGCGGTTAATATAGGCCCTGCAGTGATGAGGAGATGCACCTGCAAGGTCTGCTTTGACCTTGACCTTTTTCCAGCACTTGCAGCAGCAGAACCACCCCATCCCAGTTTTCTTAAGGCATGTGTGGTGATGACAACGTGGACTTAGAAGGACCAGGCAGAGTGTGCAGGCAGCGGCTGCTCCAGGGGGTTTCAGTGAGCCAAGTCAGGGCAGAGCTCTGGCTTCTGCCCTTCCTGCCCCATGGACTACTCCAGCCATTCAGGGGCTCTGGCCCCATTCCCCCTTTCAGGCAGCAGTGGCATGTTATGTCTGCTTTAAATGGCAGGGTTAAATTAGGTGCTACTTTACAGATTCAGATCTATATATGCCTTTAAGGAGCGTTGTGTAGAGGGTGTTTAAGGTTGGTTTGTCTATGCTGGTCTGTTTCTGTCAACTGAAAAACACTCGAAGCTTTCCCAGCTCAGGTGTGTGGGGTTTCTCCAGCAGCCTTCAACAGCAACAGCAGCTGTGACCTCCTGCCCTGCCACAGCCACCCTGCTACAGGGAACTACCAGGAATGACTGAACACATTGTGCAGATCAACGTTTTATGGAGTGGTGGCTGTTAGACATTCCCACGGGTACCTGGGCACGTTTTGGGGCATCCGCTGAACTTGCAGCTTGTGGGGGAGCAGGGAAAGGGTTCCCAGGCTGCTCTGCAGGCCCTGGCCTCTTGTGTGACAGGGAGGGGACAGTGAAGGCCGGGGGGGGAGCTCCTGTCTGGCACTGCTGTCAGCACAGTGCAGCTCAGAGGGAGGCATTGGGGAATGGGGATGAGGGATGTGAAAGGCAGCGCTGGCCACGTGGCAACTCTAACCCCTGTTCTACCGCAGCAGCCGGTGTGGGCCCATCTTAGCAACTCCTCCGTGGTGGGAGCAGTCGGGGTTGCGGGCGCTGCCCTGCTCTTGGCAGTGGTTGCAGCCACGGCGATTGTCATGAAGAGGAGGAGAGCAACTCAGGGAACGTACAGCCCGAGCCGTCAAGAAAAAGATGGGGCTCGAGTGGAAATGTGGAACGTCATCAAGATGCCCCCCACCGAGCGGCTGATTTGAGAACTGGGGTCGCACACCATGGGATATGTTTTTGTAGGCCAGGTCTGTACTGCTTTAAGCTACTTCATAGGCTACCAGCACCTGCCTGCTGCTACTTGCAGGAAGATTCAGCTGCTTGAATGAGCTTGGTTATTGCAGCTCATCCCATAAATAATGGTGTAAAATTGATTTACCAGTAATGGGTGGGAGGGGAAGAAAATGTGGAGGGGGAGGGAGGAGGAAAGTGTGTCTGGGGTGGCAGAGCGGGGACACAGATAACTGTCACAAGCTCATGCTGCATGTCACCAGAGAGCAGGGCCAGCAGCAACTGCCTCTGCCACCTGGTCACCGTGAAAGGCACCTGCAAATACATGAGGTAGGTCAAATTAATGGGAATTAAACACTGTGTTAAGAAATAATGTGAACAATGGGGTGGTTTCAAACCCATGTGCCTGTGCCTCCTGTGCAGAGCTGCAGGAGGTCACTGGCTGGTGGGAGGTGTTTCCTAGAGCTGCTGCTGTCCTTCCATCACTGTGGAGTGCACGTTGTGATATGAGAACTTGAGTACCACTGTGTGACACTGAGTACTTCTACTAAAACCTTTCCTAGGCCTAGACTAAACCACAGGAGTATTTTAAGTGCCTTTCTGAGCACGAGTTGCCAGTTAAGAGTGTTAACCCTCTTTAGAAGGAGGGTGTTTGTATGTTGATACGTGGATTACTTCCTTTGGTCAGCTGGGTGATGGTACCAGGCTGGTGACAGGAGCGCAGCCGGCTCAGAGGCAAGGAGCAGGCACTGCACAAGTATGACAGCAGAATGGATCTCCCTGAGGGACTAAAGGTTTGAACATTGTGGTGTTTATTTATGTAAAGAGCAGGGAAGGAGCCAATTCAAAACCTGTTCCTCTCAGACAGTCAGGTTTGGGCATGTCAGTACAGGAGAGTGGGATTTAGTTCACTAATACAGTGTCCTTTAACCCACAACCAGGGTTTGTGTGGTAGTGAGGCACATTGCCCTAAAATAAGTATTTATTTTGTGGTGTCACTTTTCCTTTGTGTCTGTTGTAGCTGCAGAGTATGTTCTTTCTTCACCTGGGGAAAGAAATGCAGCAGTATGAGGCCAGGTAAGGTCTGGAATCATCAGTGTGTCAGGGTAATTACTCCAACTATCAGTGACAAGTGTTTTAGCAAACAGCTGATTTTTAATCCCTGAAACACCATTAAGCAGCAGGGTGTGAATCTGCCCCCTCACTGCTCCCCGCTGATGGGAGGAAAACACTGTTCTGGTTTGCTTTTGGTTTGGCCGTAGCTGTGACTTTCTCTGTAATTCTGAGTAAAGGAAGGAGTAAACCCAGGTGCTCAGGACCAGCTCTGCAGCACACGAAGCTGCTGACTGACACGTGATGAGAAGAAACAGTTTGGAAAGCAGAAGACAAGGAATATTTTTCCTCTAATATAAACTTTCCTTCTGTAGTAGCAGGCACTGACCCTGCTCTGGTGAGGGGTTGGAGAGGATAAAGAAATGCCCTAACTTCAGTTCATTTTTATTTATTTATTAGTAATAACACTGCTGGTACTTTGCCTATGAATTCATTGCTCTGTGTAGTTTCCAGATGCTCTTTAGGAAGGTCTCTCACAGCTGTGGAACAGAGGTGGTGCCCCCTGTCACACCCTTGCTGCCTGGAACCAGTTATGCTGCAACCTTAGCACCTTGCTCAGCAGCATCTGTGCCACCAGAGGATGAACAAGTTGAAGTAGGCGGCACTGCCCCAGGGGACCAGGCCCTGTGCTGCTGCTGCAGATACAAAAACCCATCCTGACCCAAACCCTGTCCCCATGGAAGGGTGGCTTTGTCCCCAGAGGGCTGGGACTGAGCGCAGCTGCGCAGCCCTCACTGCACCGTAGTGGTAGGTGAGGTTTTCTTCATTCCATTCCAGCTTTACAAGTTGGTTGATTACAATCAACCACAGAACCTCCACTTCAGCTCTGGGGTTCTGCAGCCTCAGACCTGATTCACCTCCAGGTCGGAGCCTGTGCTTTTACCTTCCAGTTCCACTCCAGTTTTTCCATTTAAATTATGGAAAGACAAAGGGAGCAAGAGGATCTAAGTGAGCCCATGTTACTGCAGCCTGTATTTGGGAAGAAAACTAGAATGCTGTTACAAGAACTATAATTAAGCTACTGAAATAGCCTGAAGGACAACAAGCAGCTGCAACCTCCTCTGCAATGAAGAGCCAAACACAGGTAATGGCAGGCAGGGAGGTGTCCACAGCTCCAGGTCAGCAGCAGGAAGGGTCCATCCTGCTCCGGTGCTTCCCAGGATTACAGAGCAGCCATGTCCACATCGAGCACCCAAAGCCAGTATGAGAAAAGTGTTAAAGACTTTGTCAGTGTCTTGAGCATTTCTGCAAGATAATTTATGAAAGTTTGGGGTTTTTCAGTAATGAACTTCACTTCCTTTTGATATTTAATTTTGGAATCTATTTTTTCACAGAACTGCATTTGCTGTGGTTCCACATCCTAGGTTCTTTTGTAAATTTTGTAATTTGTAAAAAGATTAGAATGTCCTTCAAGGAAATTTACAATAAAATCTGGTTAAAAATGAAAGTTCCCTGGGCTCTGTGTAGTTGCTTCTTCTAAGAGTAAGGAGATGCTGATTCTGACCTGTGCAGGCAAATGCAGCCATTCCCTGTGCCAGGAAGTTCTCTTGGATATCACCATGATGCCATTTCCAAAGGACAGGAGGGGACAGCAGCAGAGCCTGCCTGCACCACTTCCCATTTTAAATCCATCCGTTAAATTCCAACAATTACAAGGAAAGTGGAAAAAACCCAAACAATTTCCAAACCTGGATGTTGGATTCTAATTGCAAGTTATTAAAAACCAGCCCCTAGTATGGGCAGGGGAATCATAAACATCTTGTAGATAAAACCTACACAGAATGTAACGAGGGGTCTTCAGCAACAACATCCTCCTATCTCCACAGCTTCCAGTGCCTGCATCTAAAACATTTCTGACCTTGTGAGTGAACAGCACATAAGGCTGGTTGTGCCATCAGTGCAGCAGCAGCTGTGTCAGAACACTGAGGATTTGCTGTAAGTGGGCAAAGCTTTACCAACCAGCCACGGGGAACACAGGAGCAATGTACAGAGCTGACTCAGATCAGGAACACTGATCCAGGCTGGTAAAAACCACCAGGAATATTTCTACAGCAGAAAATGCCCAATTTTCCGTCCCCAAACAAGCACACCTGGGTTCCATCCGGAATGAATCGCATTTGGAATTCCTGAGTTTTTAAATAAAACACTAAATTCTGCCTGGGGGCATTTGATTCCTTTATTGTTTCTAAAATGTCAAGGGGCGTCCAGCCTCCCCCTGCCCCTCAAGCCCAAATGAAGGGTGATTAATGTGTTTATTGAAGTGTTAATGCTTTTTAGTGCCTCAAACTGACTCAAAAGCTAAACCCAAGTGTGCTTGTTTGTCTAAAAACCCACTGCATAAAATACTCCGTAACATGGGCAGAGTAAAATGACCAGAATGATACAGAATTACCTGAGCACGTGTGAGGCCTCCTCAGTTCATCATCTCTGTGTGACATTAAAACTATTAATGAAAACCAATGTGCAATTCCAGTGGCACATCCTGTGTGGAACCTCCTGGCGCCTGCACATACACACCACAACCAGGACAGTTTTATCACCTGCTTCATAGCAAAGGAGAGCTGAAATTCCAGCCTGAATTTACAAGTAACATATGCAGTCTGAACTGTATAAAATCAAGTGGAGCTCTTACCGGATACTTTTAATATTTTACTATGCAATACTAAAACCATCCGTCTTCCAACACAAAAGGAAAATACAAACCCAACCGAGTGGCTCGTCAGAGGAACAGCACTGTACAGAAATGTAGTATTAATGTAAGACTACAGTCTCCCCCAGCCTGTTGGCACGTCAGACTCGATCGCAGAGACAGCCACCGGCAGACACTGAGTAAGAAAACTCCCAAGATTATGTGACTAAAATAGATACATTGGAAATCAGATAAAGCTTTACAAGAATTTCCCCGTGTGTCCAAAATGGTTTCCTTTATCAAAGGCTAATGGTGATGTGATTACCTCTTCTAGAGTAACATGGGTTACAGCAGATTGTGCCCAAATACAAAACAAAACAAAGAAGCACCACGGAATGAACCCAGAAATGCTCACTGCAGGGACAGCAGCTTGGAGAAGGGATGCTGAGATGAAGGTGACATTTCTTGAGAATACTATTGCCACAGGGAAGTGTCTCAGAAAATCCCACTGAACGTACCCGTTAACTTCCCAGGGCTTGGCTGTCCTTCCTGGCCTCACAGTCCATTTCTTCATCCAGTCACTGTCTCGTCGTACCAGCAAACGGGACTCAGCACTGCAGGACAGACTGACAGAGCCAGGCGCAGGCCAGATCCTACTCCTGGTTCCAAGGCAGGCGCGGGTATTCCTGTGCCACGTTGCCAGTGTGTCCACACACTGGCCTCTAACATGAACTCATGAGCTGGGAACTTTCATACCCCAAGTTTTTTCTCTTTTTTGTTTGTAATAACCAAGTAAGATATTGTTACATTCCATTCATATACTGCCATTTATAGTATTTATATATAATATTAACATACACAGATATAAGAACTAGGATACTCTTTATGGCCTCTATTTTCTGACGGATTTAACAAAACCAAACAAAACCCCCCAAAATTAAAACAATTGCTGGTGTTTCCAGATTCCCAACAGAGATGCAGGACCAAACCCTGAGCAACTGCTCTGTGCCATGGTTTTGTTGCAACAAGGACTTACAACACCTCTGCACCAGAGAAGTCCCTGTTACCTCTCAGTATACCAGGGAGGAAATTCAAAGTCTGCAATAAAAGCTCATCCAGTATCGCAACCTAAATGAACAGATGCATTTGGAGAAAGGGTGAACTCAGAGGCTAACAGATGCACCCCGTGCAGCACACAGGGCTCGGTTGCTTTGCTGCTCTTTCCATGTGAAAGCAAGAGATTTTGGTTATTGTGTAACACAGGAAAAACTCATCACCATGCCCCCTGTGGGAACAACACACTAGTGCATGTGGCACATCGTGCTCCCGCCTGTGCTAAGGACCGCAAATACAAGGGAAGGAGCAACTCCTGCCTCAGCAGTGTTGTCTGAAAAGCTGTGTGGAAAACCAAACCAAACCCAATCCCACAACCCTCATGCTTTGCTCAGTGCAAGTCCTGAGGCTTTCCAGTGGTGGAGAGTGAGGAAGCAGCTGCAGGGAACAGGACAATGGGGGAACTCTGGGCCAAAAGCACTCGTGTGTGAGTTGCAGTACAGTGATGGTCCTGCAGCTCTCCTGGTTCAGCCTTCTGTGAAAGAAATGCTTGGTTTTATGCTGGCTCAAAAAAACCCAAAAAGTCCTCTGTCAATTCCAAAGGGACATCAAATGCCATTGAGAGCATTACTCAAAGGTTTCCCATCGCTTGCGGAGCTGTTCAACCTTACCTGGTGTGGATGACACGTCCTGCTTTGTCTTTTTTAGCAAATCTTCAAATGGATCTTTTGTCTCCTCAGATTTTGAGGACAGTAACACTGACTCTAAGCCCTTGGCTGGCCTGGCAGGGATCAAAGGGGGTTCGTTAGACAGCAGAGATAGTGCTTGTTTGGGATCTACCTTTGAGCTGGCCTGGCCCATCTGTAATGTTCTGGTTTTAGAAGGACCACTCAAACGTGCTGGCTGCAGAGAGCCTGCAGGAGAAGGGCTCTGCAGCAATAAGGAGCTTGCCGGTGGCACGGCTGGAGCCTGGCTAAACAAGTTTGGCATGGAGAGCGTTGAAATGTTTGGTTGAGGTCTTTGTGGTGGGTAGAAGCTTGAACTAGGGGTTATGAAGCTAGAGCTATAGGCGTGACCTAAAGAGGGGGTAAAAGAGCCCCTTGGGGGTCTAACTAGAGACACCGAAAGGGCTCCTGGCATTGTTTGTGTGAATGGGTTAGGAGATGGCTGTAAAAAAGGAGGACGTGCTGGGGAAGGATAACCAAGTGGTTGGACAAATGGTGCAGCTGGAGTAGGCACAAAGTCACTTGCCACCGAGGCAAAGCCAGCTGCAGAAGGTGAAGCAGCTGAGCTCTGCAGGCTGCGGGGACCTTGCTGTGGGCCACTGCTTTGCCAGTTGGCTGTTTTTAATGGATCCAGTAGATTAAGAAGGTAGTCACTTTCGTTACCTGTGTTTTCTGTCTGCACCTTGACAGGCTGGAGCATCTCAGCAGTGCTAGTAGCACTGGGCAAAAGCTGAGATGGACGAGAGGGGTAACTTACAGACTGCTGGATTTCAGAGTCTAAGGACATGCTACCAGCTCTGAAGGGCTCTGGGATAAGATCTGAAACCAAATGGCTACGTCCTGGGGTGAGAATTTCTGCTGGTCCAGATGGAGTCTGATGCTTGGAAGCCCTGGGTGCTGGTGGTGGTGGCACTATGCCCAGTTCAGGAGTCTTTCTTCCCTGTGGCCTAGGAATGGTGATGTTCCCTTGAATGGCAGGATTTGATTCATCCTTTTCTGCAGGGGCCAAGATGCTGTCTTTGCTCCGGGGTCTCCTTGTGATGGGTGGCATGTTACCAAGTGCAGTCAAAGGCCTTTCCGGTGAGCTTTGGGAATACTTGGTTGGAATAGCCATGTCATCATGACCCATACTCCACAGCTTGTTGTAAGGGTGAGACAGCTTCATGGGGGGCACAATCCTGTTCCTCTCAGAGACGCCAAGATCCATTCTCTTGAAGAAAGCATAAAAAATATATTAACTTTCACTGATCTCCTCACAACACAGAGCTTAAAGAAGCATAAAGCCAGGCTGCTGAGCTATGGGTGGAAGAGGATCTGCCCACAGGCTGCCAACACTGGAGAGGGAAGGCACATGCAGTCTAGAAGGACAGGCAGGACATCAGAAGCAGGACTCTGCAGTTTTAAGTCCAGCTCTGCCTCTAACAAGTTGCTCAGCTATGACATATTGTGGCATCTGTTATTAGCCAAGTAAGGAGCATGTACGTTATCTAAGGTACAGGAACTGAGAAGCTTTAATTGCTGTAAGGAAAAGCTGTCACATGAAGTACCTGGATGTAACACTAAATGCCACTCTCTTCTCTCATGTCACAAGAAGATCTCACACTCTGATTTAGTTTGGCACTTTCTAAGCTGCACATGATCAGTGAAGTTCCTCATGAAGAATCTCTCTTCTATAATCTAGATTGTTCAAACGGCACCTTGACCAAACTGCCCAGAATGAATGAAGGTCATTTAAAAAACATGCAGTTTGGAGGGGAGCTGAAACTTCCCAGGTATTCTCTCTCACTGCCAAGCATCAGCTCCAAAGATCACTGTGTGTGACACCCAGTGGGCAAAACACCTTCTGAGGAGCAGGGCAGATACCTCCTTCTTGAGAAGCTTTACTGAAAAAAGTTATTGTCATATAACTGAGTGCCATCCCCGTAATTTCTTAATCCAGAGATGAATTCTGACACATGAACTCAATGACATGAAAAGGTTCCTCAGAGAATCACAGAACGGTTTGAGTTGAAGGGACCTTAAAGCTCACCTAGTTCCAACTCCCTGCCAGATTCAAGGACACCTTCCCACAGACCAGGTTGCTCAGAGCCCCCTTCAACCTGGCCTTGAACACTGCCAGGGATGGAATAATGGAAAGAGCCAGGCCTGGTTCTGTGCAACCCAGCACACACAAACCCCCAGCCAAACCTGGTAATCAAATGTACACCGCTGGTCCCCTTCTTCTTTGGGAGTCCGCAGGTCTTCCAGGCTCTTGGCTTGGCTGAGAGGCTGAGGCTGTGTTTCTACTTCTAAGTTTGGGAAGATGTCTTCAAGGAGGTTGATTTCTGTGGCCTTGCTTGAGAGGAGAGGGCTTGGAGGCAGAGGCTCTTTGGACTTTTCTGGGGTGACCGCTTCTTCCCCATCAGCACTGTCAGATTCTTTCAGGGCCCGGTATGGCTGAGGCCTTCGGGAGAAACAAAAATCCCAATGACTGTCTAATTAATTACTAATTTTTAAACAAGTATTTACCAAGGAGCTGGATGGCTTCACAAAAGGATTTTGGGTGGCAAAATACAGGTTCCAGTGCCTTGTGAACAACATGAATGTGAGCAGGGACCGAGGGCAGAACACACAAAGATGACTTGGTGCTTGAGGGTTTTCAGAAAGGAAAAAGAAGTGGGAAGCACTCAGAGGAAAGCTGTGATCATGCACTTGCAGACAGGCTGAGGGGGGATCTCCCTCTCGGAGCGGGAATAACTGGACACCACCTCTCCCTTTTGGCACCGCCCCCCCCAGCAGATCACTGCTCCCATGCCCTTTCCACACAGCAAGTCAGAGCCAGCACATAGCAAAGCCCCCTGTGATTTGCAGGCACTGCCATTCTCCTGCTCCAAGCTAACTCAGCACAGAACATAATTCAGTGTTTTCCTGCAATAATTGGGAACACTGTGCAGAGTTCCAATGATTACACTGGTGTCATCTTATCAAGAAACAACACAATCCATTATGGAGACACCTATTTTACATTTACAGCCGAGGCCGAGTTCGCAGGATGCTTTTCTTGCACATACCTCAGCAAAAAATGAACACCAGCAGATTTGCATATTGGTTCTGTGTACAGAGAACAGCAGCATAATGTGCAGCCAATTAATAACTAGAAGTGCCACACGTATCTGTGGTGATTGACATTTGACTGGCAGCCAGTTTTACTGTGGCATTTAAACAAGGTTTCAATTAAAAGAAAATATTTGTGAGACCTGCAAAAACACACTATGGAAGGAGCTTCCTCTTCTTTCCTTATTTTATTATAATACATCTATATCATGCAAATTTATAAACAGCCTATCTTCATTCATCAACACGTATTGCAGGCATTCAGCTAGCAACACAAGAATGTATAATGCAAGTACAAACAGACAGCTGATGGTACATGTCCTTAGGAAGAGGGTGATCTTGCAAATCCTGGTTGTATCTTTAGTCTCTCCCACAGTATGTGCTCAGCTGCTAAGCACTACAGATCATACTGCAAAAACCTTGAGGAATATTCTGCAAACAAACCATTCTAGCAGCCTGGCCTCTGCCATCCCAAACATGAGAGTGGGAACACTTTTCCATCCCTTTGCTACTAAGCCTGCTTGTCCATCTCCCCATGTCCAACTGCTGCAGGCCCATCACTTCCCTGTCATTCCTGGACCTGCCTTCTGCATCACACAATGGATTTTAGCAACTAGAGACTCCACTATCCAACCAGCAGCCTCCTTCTCCAGCCAGTCTAACACACCTCCATTCAGCTCCAGCTCTCTGATGTGGCTGGGCACAGTCCCATCTCCTGGAACCACCTGGATCTGGCATCATACAGACCTCTGAATCAGTGGCTCACAGTGCCCTGCCACCTCTTCCTACAGGTTCTGGTCAAGCCCGTAACAGCATTTGTTAAAAGCATGAGTGTAATTCTGTGCAATTTATCACTGTTTCTCCCTAGAAATCCTCGAGCAGGTGAGATTAAGGAAAGAACAAACTCTCTGGATGACATTCAGTAAGGTCTCAGCTCAAGACTGCCCTCAGGGTTGGTATGTTCAAATACACAGTAAGAGGTAGTTACTACACTTGAGTCCCTGTGCATCTCCAGTGTTACTCTCACCTCAAAAAAATACACTCAGGCTCCTGTGAAGACTGTCCAGGTAAAAGAGTGTTGCCTGTCAGCTCCTGCTCCCCCAACATGGGGCAGAGCTCTGCAGCCAGTGCTTATGTATAGCTCTCACAGGCTGGTGGCTCCAATATGGCCAAGCTTCTCAGCACCATGTACAGAACTAGGCAAGACTAGAGGTTTGGGAATTTGCAAATTAAAAAGCTGGATACAAATTAACACAGTGAGTAAACCCAACAAAAATGCTTCTTGTTTCATATAATTTAGGTCAGACTGTATGCAAAACTCCTAGAGGACATCTGCATGGTGAATCCCCATCATCACTGAGGATGTGGTACTTGACAAAACAGAGAGGCTGGGATCAAACAAGTGAAAGTAGGAAAAGCTGGTGACTGCACTGCAATAAGGCTAAAAGGACAATCCAGAAAGCATAACGAGCAGTGCACAAGCCCAGGTGGCAGAAGGTGTGGACAGGAATACAAGCAGCACATTGCAACAAAGGGCAAGAGGAAGGGTTACATCCCACAGAGCTCGAGCTGATGTGAAACCATAAACTCTGTATTGCTATGTAGTGTTTCATGCAGGAGTACGCTTTTGCATGCCACTAAATATCCAAACAAACAAGCAGGAGGAATGCTGAACATTCATCAAGTGCTGTACAGAGACTGCAGGAGCATTTCCAAGAGTCCCAGTACAGGAGCAGGCACCCTGACTAATGCAAAAACCATTGTTCAGAGACTGAATTAATACAACAGAAGAATAAAGGATAGACCATTCAAAAGGAGCAGAGAAGAAAAAGTTTTCAGAGAAGCCAGAGACAGGATCCTCTTCCTGCTGAAATTCATCGTCAGAAGAATCCTCAGAGAGGAAGACTGTATAGTGTCGCATGGGCTTTACAAGGCTGAGGGAAACAGGAAGAGAAAAGGAAGTTATCAAGTTGTCACAATCAAAGCTCCAGAGGAGAAACCCAGCGGTCCACAGGCTCTCAATCATTTCCTAGCATGACGGCTACACCGCAAAGAGCTCTGCAGGTGATTGTGGAGCTCTGCTTTTCAGGCAGAAAATACAACTCTTCTAAAAGCATCGTAGGTGCCATCTAGCTGGGGAGGGTACCAAGACCTGCAATTACAGCCACACTGCAAAAGAAGCCAAGGCAGAAACCCACCAGGTCTCTCCTTCCTTCCTCTCATCATTACAACAATGGAAAAGAAATGGCTACAGTTATAAAAGCAAACATTCTAGCTGTCTGAGTGAGGTCTTTCCCCAAACATCTCCATTTTACCAATCACACACCACTGATAATATCCTAGTTATTGTAGTGAATCAAAACATACACCATGGATGACCCAAAGCAATACACAACTGAGGTGGAAGCCTGCTTCTGCTACTACTGAGCTCCAGAATAGAATTCATCAGTGCAAACAGAATCAGGCCCATCATGTGAACAAAGGATAGGTGCTGATTCTGTAGACATCACAGAGCAATGCAGATGTATTACACATTGTGTACGTTCTAGGTAAGACAAGGATATGCTGAAATCAGAACAAAACCAAATGCATGGACAGAACTGGGTTTGTTGCCTTTACAGTACTAAAACTACCTTGCATGGCGTTTGAACTCATGGTCAGCCTTCACTCTTCTAGTTCTTTTGTCTCAATTACTAAGTAACTATACGATAAAGTTATGAAAATCAGGCTAAAGGAGTATGTCAGAAAAAGGGAAGCTGGACACAGCAACAGGCAGCTCAGAGGGCCCAAGCTGCCACCCTGAACAAGTATTTATCCACAGTCAGGTCAAAGCTCATTAACAAAACGTCTCAAGTAGTGGTGACAGTAGATGCTGATGACAGTGTTGAATCTTAGCCTGGGGTACCTCAGGTAAAGCTGTGGCATAGCTGTTGTTTTCCTCTCTTCTGCTACAACAGGCATCTGGGGAAACCGAGGTGAGGCCACTACATTAGGAAAAATTTGCTGTAACTTTATTTTTAACCCCCATCCCTTTTTTTTTTTTTAAGAAAGTGACTATTATCTGAAATTTTCAGTTTACATTAACAAAAAGCTCCACCTAAAATAAATCAGAAATCAAAGATACTTCAAAAGTATTTCTGAACTTACATACATATCTTTTTGGTTTAGGAGAACAAATTACCGTTTACCATGATTCCAGAAAATCTATAATGATTTCCAGAAATCAAGAGTGATACTGAATTTCTACATATCTCACCAATACACAAAATGTCTGGTAACTGCACAAACGTATTGGTGCAGTTTCCCTTAAAGCACTGCCTCTGATACCTTTTGTTTGCCTTCACACTATGCTAAATTCAAATGTTGTGTGTCTGTGTGCACACATTTATTAAACTGGGAACAAACTCTGAACAAGTAAGACAGGATCTTGTTGGCCAGATCATCAACTGCACTTCAGTGCAGCTCAGTGCAAACAGAATTATGTACAGAGTAAGTTCACATATACCAGGCTTACTGCTGCCGCAAGATTCCTTAAATGAACGTGGGATCTCCTAATTAGAAGAAAGAAAGCGCTTAAGTTGCACTGCTGGGGTGCTCTGTAATGATTCTGGTCCAAGAGAAGGGATGAACAACCTAAAATTGTCCAAGTTTAAATTTTTTATTAGCTCGAGGCAGTCGGATCCAAAAAAAGTGCCTATTCCCTCATTAAACCAATTTGGGAACTCTCCCGCCGTCTGCCACCCACCACTCGCTCGAATCCCCTGCACAAAGAGCCGTCTCTGAGCAGGCAGGTCACAGCACGCCCGGCTACGAGGCAGGCACGGCTGCAGCTTGAGAGGGGAAAAAAGGATGTGTCCGTCACCGCTACAACCCTCATCATCTCCACATGACTGCACCAGCTCCTGCCTACCTAATCTCTTCGCTGAGTTACCATGCAGATGACTTGCTGATCTCTTTCTAATGTTTAGTTTAACATGTCTTCGGTTAGCACCAGCATATGACAGTACTGACAGCCGTGGCTGTTCCTTTTTAAATATCATGTCAGAAACACAGCGCAATAAAGCTGGGGATGCGCTCCATGGCTCTGCGCACCATTATGATAGTAGGGGTTTCTTTTTTAATGAGGAAGATCTGCATCTCAGGAGCTTTTTTCATGTGTCAGGATGCATGGACAAATCAGCAGCACATCACACTGGCCAAAAATGAAATGCTGACAAATGTAGATATTTCAAATTTAATTGACACCTAAATGTACTTGAGATAGAAAAAAAAATATACACAGAAATGTGAGTACAGGGGATGGGAATTAATAAGGAGAATTCTGCAATAATTTAAAAAGAGATTTTGGTTATGAGAAAATTAAGTTTGCGTATTTTAACAACCATGTTGCTTTTTGTTGATTATAGAGATCATGGTACAAAGGGGTAGTATGCACTTGTTGTCATTTTTCTCTTTAAAAAGGGCTTCCCAATTTGGAAGGAGGGGGTTTTTTTTAATTATTTTTTTTTTAAAGAATAACTCTACAGTAGCTCAAGGGAATTAAAGAATTTGTCCCTCTTAGACAGTAAAATGAAGAGAATGAGGAATTTGGATGCACGGGCTTTTTCTTGCCAGTATGAAATAGGAGACTTGGGACTGAGGGGATTACCCAGTAACTATTCAATGTGAACAAAGCCCAGACCTATCGCTGGAATTCCTTCCTGCTTACTCTGAATACTCAGGACGCCTGAGTGCGAGCTAACACAAATAGTAAAATATCCATTTGATTTTTAAAGTGCCACTTGGTATACTGTGAATGTTCACAGGAGCAGAGCATTTCCAGAAAACCAAAAACGTTAGCATAAAGGATATTTTAAATTAGAAACGACGAAACAATTCATATCACAAGTCATCCAACCAGACAGCAAAAGCACCAGCTTGCGATCCCTGTACCCAGGAACAGCAGTAACTAATAGTCTTTATGAACTTTTCACAAATGTTCTAGAGAGTTGGAAATACTAACAAAGAATTTAACATGGGAACCAGCTGGATGACACCTCTGCCTGCTCTGACAGATCTAGATGTGAGGTTCTACAAAGGCATTTCACGTTTTTGTCCTATTACTTGGTACTAAGGATCTATTCACCCATTTCCCCTGCAGCGATCTCATCCCTTGACAAAGGCAGGCTGTTACATTCGTACAGTTGGGAGGTTCACTCCAAAGATGACAGTGGAAATAAGCCCCAAAATTAAAGCTTCTTTTAAACCATCATACTGGGATAGAGCGGGGCTCCCCAGAGCAGCCCTGCTTGCCTTGTGCCATAGTTTGGGCTCAGCAAGGCCTGCAACAGAACCTGATGGCTCTCTGAATGTTTCTTTCTTGTTTGCTGTCCCTTTGCTGTCCTGGTGCCACCTTCATTGTATGTAGCTTCCCCTACACCAGTCTTCCCAAAGGAGAGGAACAAAAGCACACACAGTGAGCCCTGTCTGCTATACCCTGCAGTATTTTCTTTCTGATTGCGGCCATCCTTGCCCATATGGGCACTTCCTGGCTCAACTTTCTTCCTAAGTAGAGATCTTGCTTGCAGCAGTGCCATGGAAAACCTTTACCATACACACACATTCTGTGTGTCAGAGCTTCAAGAGCCTGGTTACAACTGGAATTTAATGTACTTTATGCGCCTGTATCGTTCAACCCTGCCATCATGCTGACTCCATACTAAATTCAGTGTAATAACCCACTATTGCACTGCAGCCTATTTTCATTCAGGTGATATAAGGGAAAGCCATTAGCTTCTCTACTAAGTCCTATCCACCTTGTGGAAAGCCATAATGAACTACTGCAGCACTGACATGCGTTTAGCCAGCCCAAGAGCCTTTTGACATGCTGTTAATTGTAAGCCTGACCCTCTGATTTCCTATTTTAATTTCCTCCCACTCTGCATGCCCTGGAAGCCAGCTAGTTGGTACTTACAGAAGAAGATCCTAGAGCCCTCTGGAAGCCTATTCTACATTTAACAGGAAATCTTGCTGTGGTGTAAAAGAGAGCTCTCAAAAACCTGCCTATCTGTTAAAAATGCAACATCGTATTTCTGTGACCAACTAATTTGTATTTAAGGAGCAATGTCTTACGTGTCTAGGACTGCCCCAGGTGGTAATCCAGCATTTTCTGACCTCTCATCTACAAATTGTTCCTGATATTTTATAACTAAAATACTTTTTTAAAAAATTATACATTTTAAATTTCAAAATTTGAAGAATGATAAATATCACAAACCTTGAACTATCAATAAAGCTGTAGAAAAATAATCTTCCTATTGAATAGCTAAAAAACCCTACTGAACAATTTGATGAAGAAAACAACAGCTCTTCCACCCGCTCTTCTAAATATAGTGGTTTAACAACAGACATTAGCCATCGTCTTGGGAGTTAAGTCACTGCTCCCACCTTCCCATGTTTTAATTGAAGACTGATTTGAAATGAGCACACATACCCCAAACCAACAGTTTTCTTTTATATAAATAATAAAGTTGAACTTATGCAACTGAAGATACAAGTTTCCTTGTATCATAAGAAATGTACTAACAATGTACTAACATGTACTAACAATGTAATAACTGAAAGGTCGCCTACATAAAGGTTTGGTTTTCAGAGGTGACATGCAACATTACAAATGGTGAAGAGGCTGCCCTGTGGAACATGTTCCCTGAGCAACAAGTGTCTGTGGTTAGCGGTACCTGTCCCAGGATCTTGCCTCCACAGAATGGAGGGAGGATGCATAAGGGCAGCCTGGGCTGATGAGTTAGATATGCTGAGAAAAGTCTCTGATGCCTTCAAGTAGTCATTCAATACCAAAATGACAGTGTTAGTTTTACATGCAGAAAGAAGCTTCTCAGTGAATGGAAGCTCCTACTCATAAACATATCCCATATACAAGTACTTGGAAAAAGTAACTGGCTAATAATTTGGTTTTGGAACCAGTGCTAATAATTAATTAGTTCTGGTAAAGTTTTGTTTAAGAAAAACACCCTCTCAGTGCTGCTGCTTCCATGGAATCTACTCTGATCTACAGCAGGGGTACACCAAGGCTACCAAGTAATGAGTGAAAACACAATACTGGGGTGCTTTTATTCACAGAGAACAAGGGACTTTTTAAAGAGACAACACCTGATGTTATGTTTTCATTTCAGAACAACAGAAGAAGATTCTTACTGGGACAGAAAAGAAGAAAGTTTGTGAAACCTGTCATGAAAATCCTTAATTACTACTTGAAAAATACACTTTTCAGTTTTTCAAAATGTCATTTTGAGATAAATAGTAAGGAAAAAGGTCAGCATTATTGAATCATTACCCATTTCAAACACATTCACCTGAAGTTATTTCTTAGTTTAGCCATTTATTTGAGCTTTATTTAAGTACACGGTTAGATATTTCCTCTACGTGTACTTCCAAACTCACCACTTTAGTGTTGTTCTCATCAACAGTGTGTGTTGTGTGTCCTGTCTCCCTACTGCCCCAACGGTTTTGTTAGAACACCCTAAGCAAACACTTTACAGGAGATCTAGCTGAGTGCAATAGACTGGAGGTAGTTCTGTCAAAGTTTGCTTTGCCACTTGAAACTGATACAGCAAAGAATGAAAATACATCCAATCCTGCTGTGACACTGCATCTGAACTGGGTAAAATATGGAAAACTGTGAAAGATCAGGAAGAGACCACAAATGCTACCATATAGCCAGTGTCAGTGGTATGAGCACATTACCTGGTTTCCTTCCACGTTTACGAGATAGAAAAATGTATCTGTAAAATGCCTGTCAAGCAAAACAAGTCAGTTTACAGCTACCAAGAATCTTCATTATCTTTTGTAGATTATTGTAAATTGTTTGCACAATTGTTTTTAGTTTACTCTATGAAAGATTCTAAACTTAACAATAAATTAAACCAAAGTAAAATAATAATTTTAATTCAATGTATTGCTAGCATTACTATAAATACTGTACTTATAATTCAGGTTTATGGTTGTTGCTGGTCTGATACTGGCAGGAACTGAAAATACATGTTAGCAGTAAGCCACACTGGAATGTCAATCTAAAGATCCATATTTCTTCCCATGGAACACATATAATGGTTAAATTGACTCATTTACCTTTCACCTACATGCAATGAGTCATTAGATGAAATAAAGAAAAAATCTTTTAAGAATTGCTGTAATCTGTGCAGGGCCAGGTGCCACCCTGTAACCACACAAGCCCTTTTGCAGGATTTGCAATCTGCTCCACAAGAGGGCAACCAAATTCCACTACAAAATGGATAAATAATCTGGTAGAATTGAACAGTGACCATTTGTTTAAACTAAAACCAAGAACACCTCCCCATGCTAAAGTGGCTGGGAAAAACCAAGCCACACACTTAACTTTGGGAGGACAAGAGGGGACCCAACCTCTACCTCTTATTCCCAACCTCTACCCTATAACAGTGGTGACAGGGAACTGGCACACGTGGGGAAAATGTGTGTCTAAAGAAACCATTTTTCTTTTTATGGAATTTTAGTATCTTCAAATACAACAAATATCCCATAACTTTTATCAGCTAAAGCATTTCACTTTACTGACAATAAAGCAACCATAGTATGGGACACAAATAATGCAAAATGGCTACGATATAAGCAATTACTTTGCGCTGCAGGCGAAGACAACTTCCAAGGAAATCTCTGTGACAGACTACACCCATGCCGGCATCTTGCAGCCCCTGAGTCTTCTGCTTTTAGTCTTTGAGCAGTTCCAGTGTGACTTCCCATGTCAAGGCAATGCCACAACACTGGAAATTTGGAAAATGCTACTCCACTCCCAACCAGAACATAGTGCTGGTGACTCTTGCGTACCTCTGAGCAGTTAAGTAGCTACACTCGGAAGAATCCAAATAATTTTAAACCCAACATGTGCACTGATGCAGCCTACATGTGTATTTATCACATACTATAATGTCTTTTGGGCTATATTGGTAAGGTTCAATATATCCATTCTCCTTTTAGGTTTTCACTTGATGGCCTATTGCTGACTCAACTATAGCAACATGTTAAGAATATCTGCAGCAATACACAGTGCTGTCTTATTTGAAAAAAAGTACTTTAATATGGCACATTCATGAAACTACCTGGAACAACAGATCTTCAAGGTAACAGAATATTGTGTTCCTATGAGCAAGAGAGATGATGGAAACCAACAGCACTAGGCTACACGAGTACAACTTACTTAGAACATTATCCCTGTTTACATGACAGTCGAATATAAGAAGGTGGTAAATTTGTTAGTACTATGCAAGACAGTTAAGTTCTATAAGCCTTCACTATAGAGCTCATTACAGACCTTCTGTTAATGGTGACAACCCTTACTGCCATCACTGAAACAAATAATTCTGTATCTTCCAGATAAAGCTTGGCAGGAACAGTGGATTTGCAGGGATTGCAATGCTCACAATTGCATTTAAAGCATAGTTCAAAACAAAACAACAAAGAAATGAATGAATCTCCAAAACCTGGAAACTTTCCCAGAGCAAGGCTAATCAGATGATGTCTAACCTAGCAACCCAGAATATTCCAAGAAGTACACTTCAGTTTCTTGACTTTTCATACTTCCTCTAAAATGTTCCAAAACTTGAAAACCCATTTCTTTCTTAGTTAATAAAAACAAAACAAAAACCAAAAACCTCTGATGTGTAGTATTTTTCAATTTCTCCTTTGGCTAGTTCTGAACACACTGCTTGTTGACTCAGGTAGAGAGAAGATGAGCAGAAAAGTACTTACTGTTCTGGACTGGAGACTGAAGTTCTTCGTCCTTCCACAGCAATATTACTCTTAGGCCTCTTAACAACATGAGGTCTTGGTGGGCGAACCTATGACACACACATAGAGAAGACATTTCATCAAATAGATCAAACAGACATAAATAACAAAACATGTAACCACTGTTATCTTAAAGCTATCCTCCAGTGTGTCTTTTTTTGTGCCACAAAAATGTTACAAATTAATGTAGATACACAAATGAATAGAAAGCATGAATATAAAATACAGGGACTTACAACTTGTGTAAGGAGAAAAAATCCCCACGTTTTTGTCTAGCAAATGAAATATATATGCTTGTCACTGCCTGTTGGCTATCAGCAAAGCAACAAAAATTTGCTCCACTGTCCTGTTTGGTGCGGGCTAAATTTCTGATTAAAAAATACCCTAAATGTGAGCTTCTTGTTACACAGTTTGTTGATAGAGTAAAACTGGAAACTCCTGTGTGTTGCTGTACATTATATTGTAAACTGGAGCTCAGCTTGGACATCATGATCCTTTTGTCCTCTTGTTCAAAGAGGATAAAACCCAACTTCTCAAGTCAAGACTTCTGTGTAAGGCAGCATTGAAAGAATCTGTACTTAGAATAAATGTTGTAGCAGGGAAAACATAGCTCATTCTTCATTAAAAATCTGCTTCCTTTCAGCAGCTGAACAGAAACCCTTGCCAGATGTATTATCATTGTCACCCCAGTGTTACATTAGTTTATCTTTTGTCGTGTGTAATAAAATCTAGAGCTGTTCTGTGGAAGATGATTTTGCTGCCAATACAATCTTAAATAACATATCCATCATCTTCTAATGGTCAGAAATCAAACTTAATTTACTTACATTAACTCCACAAGCAAACAAGTTCTACTTCAAGAAAAGGTAAAAACGCTTATGATTACCATATAGGCAAAGTTTATGGATGTGCCTACCCATGCTAGTGAGTAATCCTGTTGATGAACCTATCCCTATGAACCAACTGTGGGAATGAACATTTGCAGAATCAGGGTCAGGCTGTACAAAGAAGCTTTCCATTTTTTGTTAAACAAGTACTACTGCACCTGAAATGGAGTCCGATTTGTTGGCTTAGCTAAATACTAGTTTCAACAGAAATCCCCAAATTCCTCAAGTAAAGTTAGGAATACAACTCAATTCCTGAGCTCCCTGCACTTGTGCTCCCTTAATAGCCACAATATAAAGGAAGCTGTTCAGGTCGACAGCATAAGCACTCTTAGGATGACTAATGAATTTGTGTGCAATGATAGAATAGATGAAGATTTCCTCCTACCTCGGCAAGATTTTGTTGGGTTATTTTTTTTGGGGTTTTTTTTTTTTTTTTTTTTCTGGTTTTGTGCTCTTATTATTTGGGATAGGGAGCTTCTGGGCTTTTAAATTTTCTTTCCTTTTCCCAGGCACACAAACCTCAAATTTTCTTGCCAGGAAAAAGCCACTGAAATGTGTGTCGTGTTTCTGCACTACACACCAGTATGCAGAAGATAGGAGCAGGATTATTGTACTGAATTTTCATTTCAAAGGAAATGGTGTACACCAGATATGATGAAGAAATCCAGAGATGTATTGCCACTATTCCTTAGGAAAAAGGGTTTATGAAAAGGTCAGATGTTAAGGTCTTGAAGATCAGTCCCCACACGAGGCTGCTCTTCTCTACAATAAAGACGGCTTAAGAATGTGAATTTATGGCAGGAATGGAAGGATTAAGTTTGTGGCAACTTCAACTGAACTTGCAACGTGGTGAAACATGGGGAAAAGAACAACAGAGCTAATTAGACGAGCTGAGCTGTCAGAGTGCGGCAGAATGGCTCGGTGCCAACAAACAAAAGGAATGGGCTGGCAATCAGCAGGATCGATGAAGAATACTGCTTCATTAGGGTTGATAAAACAGAGAGAGAGAGACCGAGAGAGAGCCAGTGCGTGCAGGAGAGGGGGGAGAGGAGCGAGAGGGACTGGGGGGAGAAGGGAGCGAGAAGGGAAAAGAGAAAAAGAGAGGAAGAAAGAAACCTGTTTAATTAAATCTGAGCTGGAAGATGATGTGTAAAGCTGGCTTGTCATCATGCTGTGAACACTTTCACCTTTTGGGTGGTTCCTCGGGGGAGTGAGGGTGATGGGGGAGAGAGATGAGAGTTTGGGATGGCTCCAGGGGCCACCAGACCAGTGAAGTGCAGGGTGACATGCTAAGCAGGATTTAGAGCATTGTTCATGAGGGACTGCAAGGAAAGCCAGGAATCAAGCCAATTCCTTGCTGGATTTGGAGCCTTATGTAGCCAAATAGGCAGGGTTAAATGCATATCAAATGCAAAAGTACGAAAGAAATCCAATTACATGAGCACACAACTAAAAGAATAAAGGTAAACATCCAGTAGAGAAGGGTTAAATGTGCTTATTACTGTCTCCATCAACTTTATGCGTAATTATTATATTTTAACTTTTTCTAATTGAATGAAGTTTCCAAACAGCCACTATTAATCCAAACAGATCTCTATTAATTATAAGCAACAACCCTCTCTCTCTCTCATAATACCACCACATTTCCAAAACAGCAGAATGTAAAGAACATATCTGTTCTGCTTCCTTAACCTTTCTTTGGTCTGTGTTTTTGTTTTTAGCATTAGCAATGACTCGTATTGCAAGGACTAGTGCCCGTGGATTCCTCCTCTTAACAGATACATCCTGAAACCAGTAAGGATTTCTCAGGAATTCTGGTGTTACACGGACTTCGTTGGAAGAGCAGTACCTGGTCTCCTCTCTCAGTGCTTGCTGTAAAAGCCTGGGGTAAACTACTCACAGATACCCACCTCTGTAATATATGCCAAGAGTAAGGGAAGGAAAAAGCAGCCTGCACAAAGTATTATTTACACACACAAAAATGTGTTTCAACTATTAAAAGCCAAATAACAGTTCTGAACAACAACAAATTTATGCATATTTGGTACAAGCATATTTTTGGGAGTGATTATAATCATTTGCATTTATCTTGAATTTCCTCTTGATGAATGAAGCTTTTCTGTTCCACTTACTGACACAGCTAGATGAATGCAACAGGAGCTTTTATTATTACATTTCCAACCTTTTATCAATCACATTGGGAGAAAAGACAGTTGACACAAACACATTATAGTGAGGACTATTAATACACTACAGCTGGGAGATTAAACAGTCTTAGCAGGACTTGATGCAAAATAAATTACTCAATCTGAACAATACTGTTCAGCAACTTTTGTACAGAAGAGTCACAGTGTGCCCTCATACACCTGCCAAACACAAAACAAGAGGGCTATGGGAAGCCCATAGTACCATGGAAAGTTCATTCCTAGTGTCTCCCACATTAATTACATTTAAGAGAACACATACAAGCATAGTCAATGCTACCTTTTAAACACAGAAAACAGAAATCTTCAGAGCAGGAATCCATACAAGTGACTCTGTTAGGCTGAACACCCAGAGTTAAAAAGAGGGAGGAAAAGAAACACATGCTATTGAAACGTAACATAGGAAACATGCACCAAAGATCAAAAGTTAACACACACCCGAGTGCACTTGTTAACCAGTTGCCTGCTCATCCAAAACGTATCTTTTTAACAAGTTTTAGCAAGATTAGATTTGAAAACTTGCATTTATTTCTTATGCACATACATGTATGTAATATGGAAGCAAGGAGTAAGATGTATTCGCCTGTATTCATAAAGCAACAGTCCAAACCAGAAATAAGTATCTTCCAAGGCTGTTGCAAAACCCAACACCCCTTCTAAGCTGATACTGCTTGCCTGTACTACTAAAAAAAATAGTAAAGAAACACTGGTGCAGCAAAGTGTCCAGCTTTAAAGCCATCTGGTATACTTAATATGTGACGACTGTCTTACAGTTAGTTTTGAATGAAAAACTGCTGAGGTAAGGTATCCCTGCCTAACACAGCGCAGGTATTGTGCTGAGAATAACGTCTGCATAGTTGTTCTTTTCCAGAGTCACTTCCTCTTGCCAATGTGCTGTGCCTATGTTTTTTACACTACATTACACAGTCTACACCTATCATTCATAATGTGATACTAATGTTCTATCACCCTAATACAGATTTTGCTTTCTTCATGTGTATTCACCTCTATTTTATGAGGAAAAATTAAGTGTCCCAAATTAATTTTAAGTCTCTTCAGACTTCTGCTTCCTTTCATATTTGAGATTAGTGCAAGTCTTCAAAAGTGCACTGGCTAAAAACTTAATGCTTGGCCTAGCAAGACTCTAAGAAATCACCGCAAAAGTAAAACCAAATGTTGCAAGAGCAGCACCAGTTACCTGCAGAACTGACTGAAAGCTGCAGAACTCGTCAAAGAAAAGCAGAACAAACGCAGGTCCCAGGGCTGTGCCGCAGCAGAGAAGAAGGGAGTTTAGGAGCATAATTCACACATTGCTTTTTTGCAAAGTTTGACAATCCAAACTACCAAGGTTTAGTAATGCTACTAAGAGCGTAATTCAGGCAGTGTTAAGCTGTGGCAGTGAGACAAAACTACCAACTACTCACGGGCCTAGATGAACGCTGTATCTTTGGAGGCGGTGGCCGAGGCGGACGGAGTCTTTGCTGCTGTATCAAAGTGGAAACTAAATTAAAGTCACCTACTTGAAAGCACCTCTGATTTTGTGGCAAAAGCAGCATGAGTAGATGACAACATGAAATTACCTTAACTTCATACTCACCTCACAAAATGCAATTTTTCTTTTTTCTTTTCCTTCCTCCTCCCCATAAAACCAGTGACAAATCTCATGACCTACAGAGTGCCACAGCCATAGCTGCCTGTTGATGTAGGCTTAACATAAACCAAAAGGTACGAGGATCAGCACTCCAGACCAGAGCATCTAAAATTTACCAAGGCAACAAAATGTTCAAGGTAGACTCTTAGACCTCAAGGTCCAAGTGTTCTAGACAACACTTAGGCAAATGGAAAGAAATCTGCAAAGCAGAGGACATTCAAAAAAGCTTTCACTAAATCTCAAGAGTGATTTCAATGCTTGTGAAAACTCATGGTAAAGGCCTCAAACCAGGAAAGACTTTTAAGAGTAAAAGAAAAAACCCTAAGTCAGTTAAATTTTTCACACAGTTAAACATGAGCTCATGCTTTACTGGACCAAGGTTTACACAGAACACCTAGAGCAAAGTGTGTACTGTCATTCTAAAGAAAACTAAAAGCCTCATCACCAACAGTTCCAATGAAGACAGGAGAGTGCATTAAGATGCTTGTTTTGGTCTCATTTTTAATTAGCAGTTGGCCAACTCACTTCTTTGTAACAGCACTGGAGCTGTTCCAATCCAGTTGCTTTTGACTGAGTCAGCAGCATGACTCTCCTCACACAGATGGCATCTCAAGGTACTCTGTTAGACAAGGAATCCACTGGCAATTAACGAGATTCTAAATAAAACCATCCTACAGTACAGCTTTGATATTGAGAATGAGATCACAGTCAGCGTCCTCTCTGTGGCAGCTTCTGTACACATATTGGCACTTCCAGAGAGCAGCAGAGTCCTCAGCGAGGAGGACATGCGAATGTCTTTGAACGCTGATTACTGCATCACTGCTGCCCTAGCCCATGGTGCCTTCCACACATAAAACTTGTCAGCCATACAGAGAACAGGAGCTGGCAGTGGGAGTCAGCTTCTTCAGACAGAAAAAGACAACTTATGCAGATTACTGTAGTTCTTCTCAAAAAAATATTCCAGATTCACATACCTCAGCAGTTCTCAGCTTCTCACCATCATAGCCTTTATTCTAGATTGACAGACACTTTTTCTCAACTACCCTTACACTGTGTAATTGTACAAGTCCAGCCTACCCTTTTTCACACCATTTTCGTTCTCTTGCAGCTTTTCAGAATTCTCTTTCAAATTTCCCATTAAATTATATTTTTGCATCCTTCGGTTCATTTCTCCTTACTTGTGTTGTCACTAAAGGAGTGCCAGACTGTGCACATGTACTTGGCTCAGCTTTCTAGGGTGGGGGAGGCAAAAAAAAACAACCCACAACCAAAAAAGGACACTTGGGATGGAGAGCCAAGGCCAGAATTATTCCATATGATAGTCTCCCTCTGTATTTTCCAAGAAAGCAGCTATGAAAACAAAGAGAACAAAGAGAGACATGGCAGGGTGGCTAGCTGAGATGGTCGCCATTAGCCTTACTGAGCTGTTTTTCTTCTGCACCTTGTACTAATCAGGTCAGTCACAGGAGCTGAGTTAGGGTGCTGTGTACCTTCCCACCATATCTGCTCAGGCTGAGAGCAAACTCTTGAAATAGATCTAACTTCTGTTATGCACCACAGCATACTTACTGTCCATTATTCTTCAGAAGCATAACAAAACAGCTGAAAAACCTGAAATCTGCACTTTTCTGGTTAGAGATTAGAGGGCTTCACTTACTACCTAACAGCTTAGGCAAAGCACCTGATGAAGAACAAAACCAAGATACAATTATTATTCATTTATTCTTTTAATTTTTTTTATGCCTCCTGCATATGTATTTCCCCTTGTTATTTTTCTCTTATACTTACCTAGAAATGGTGAACATTTCTACATTAAAAAACTCTCAAGGTTATTTAGGTGGGAAATTCAAATATTTTCCTAAAGCCATGGCTAGCAGTGTCTTCCTTGATTTGGGAATCAGCCAAACCACACACGGCACTAATACTTCACTCCCATTAGTCTTAAGCTACCAACAATTACAAGTCAGACCTTAAAACATCATGCTGTTGGCCCAGAACTAAAAACTGTGTGTACTTTTTCTTTCCTTCTGATCTCCGAAAGGTAAGCATAAGCCCATGTTGCTTCCAACATTTTCTTAATTCAAGAGGGTCAAAAACTCTCCCCTTTAATATGAGCTGCAATTCTCATTTCATTACTCAACTCTAGGACCGAGAAATACTGATGACAGACTTTGTCAAGGTTTATGATATACACTTACTGAGGTTACCTCAGCTTCCATTTTATTTGGGACTTATGAAATGACATAAGAGATTAAAAACCAAAAATAAAATCTTTACTTATTTGCAATTCAGACTATTTCTTAACACAGTCTAAACCTATAAGCTCAGCTGTGATGTCATACCTGCAGTCATTTCTTCCCAGCATTCTCCTCCTTTTTACTAAGCTTTCTGTTGGTATCACCATTGATTCATCTTGCTGCTCTTCTAAACTTACTTTTTCATTGACAGAACTCTCCTCTTCCCTTACTGAAGTTATCACACAACAAATCAATGCCACACAGACTGACATCTTGAATTCCAGGTGGAATTCAGTCCAGCCACAATTTACTGATAAATCCATAGCTTTGAAGAATCATAATCTAAACTCCTTATGGAGCTACCTTAAGAAAAAAATCATCATCATTGAAATTCATGACCTTGCTACAAGATTTGCCAGCAAAAGAAAGGATGGATAGCTGCTGTCTCACTGACATCTGCTGCACCAGCATCTTGAGAAGCTTTCCTCAGACAGCAGCTAAAATTCTACACCTATCTACTGAAAAGTTTCTCATTTCTCCTCCAAGAACAGCCGGCATATGACAAGATACCAGACACAAGAAAAACACAGTGAGAATGTCCAACAGACATTTCTGATTAGACAGAGGCAGTTTTCTTTGGTGATAGCTACAAGCAGACCTACTCAGCAACAATGAACTACTCCTTTGCAGGAGCTGATATATTCATATCCTTTATCCTGGCACTGGATTATTTTTTCCAGCTGAGATGTAAATATCACATATGTTTAAATTAAGCTTTCACCTCTGAGGAAAAAAATGTTTCTATATGTTTCCACAATAAAGACACATATAAAATG
Source organism: Loriculus beryllinus (assembly GCA_039877255.1). NCBI lineage: Eukaryota > Metazoa > Chordata > Aves > Psittaciformes > Psittacidae > Loriculus > Loriculus beryllinus. Next base: position 51,593 of record JBCJKH010062735.1, read on the forward strand.
CAGATCTGGGAAGAGATTAAAAGTGTAGAAACTTCTGTGCCTCTTAGACTTCTAAATAGTCATTCTGTTAACTCTCAGAAATGTGTCTTCAGTACTTGTCTGTACAGTTGTCATGGTTTAAACCCAGCCACACAGCTCGCTCACTCACTCAACCTCCCCTTTCTTGCCCTTCCCCTGCTCCCGGAGGGATGGGGAGGAGAATCAAAAGAATGCAACTCCCACAGGTTGAGATAAGAACAGTTTAGTAA
>JBCJKH010062740.1:0-12315 GCA_039877255.1 Loriculus beryllinus
GGAATATCACTGTGGTCAGTTGGGATCAGCTGTACTGGCTGTGTCCCCTCCTAACTTATTGTGATTCCCCAGCCCCCTCTCTGGTGGGGTGAGGTGAGGAGCAGAGAATGCCTTGACTGTATGTAAGCACTGCTCAGTGAGAACTAAAACATCTCTGTATTATCAACCCTGTTTTCAGTACAAATCCAAAACATAGCTCAGTACTAGCTACTGTGAAGAAAACTGACTTTATCCCAGCCCAAACGAGCACGCCTTGTGAATAAGAGTGCGATTCAAGGCTACTAACCTTAGTTCAGTATGGCCAATCTGTAAGTGTTCCTTTTCTGCTGAAGGAGACATCCGCCAGAGTTCAGTTCAGAGCAAAAGCTTGACCTGATCAGTGTGAACTTTATTCAAAAAGAAGATTCTTTCACTAAGCTGAACTTAGCCCTTTGTCATTACTCTCTGAGATAAAATTTTACATTTCCGATCTACAAACACCACCATACTGAAGATGTCCCTAGTTGCTGAAAAGGATTCAAAACTTTATTAAAAACAGCCTTCTGGACCTCAGGTTCTGTTGTGTTATTTGGTTGTTTAACTGAAAATCACTCAAAGTGGTTCCCCATTAAATGCATTATGGCTCACACTCCTACTCCTTCCATAAATGCAGTACATAAATTAATTTGAATTACTGCTTAATTCTTCTTTCTGTGTGTAGCAATACATGCCATGACCAGCTTGCAGCAATGACTCAGTCTGGAACCTTTCAAAAGCACTGATTTACCAGTAACCATGTTGTTACTCTGGGGATGCTGAAAAGCCTGCTGTGAATGGTAGGGAGCTCCAGTAGGCTCCTCGGTTAGAACTAATGACAAGATGGTTGTTTGGGATTTATCAAACAACTTCTGTAAATTAGGTTCATATCTACATTGCATGGGGCAGAGATGTTTCGATTAGAGAGAATGGTACTAGAATTGCATTTTAATTGCCTCTTTTCATCTTGTGTAGTTGTGGTCTGAGGTTTTAGTTTTGTCTATTAGATAGCTGATGTCCCATTGAAAATGAGTTCAGATATTCTTTCAGTTCTGCATCACCATCATTATTTGCAAGGGCAAGGGCAAAACTGATTTTGTGCAACTTTTTCGTTACAAAGGTTAAGATTTGTTTGGTTGGACATCTACTCTATCACATGTGTGACATATAGTGAGGAAAATTAACACTAGTACCATCTTTACAGATTGAGGTGAGACTTCTGAAGTCTTTTCTCAACAGTAAGCAACTTTAAAGGCTAAGTAAGGTCTTGCTGGCAACTTATGCAATAGACATGACTGACTGAGGTTCACGATTTGTACCAAAGTGAAGAGTTAAGAAGTGCTTGAGTAGGTATTCTACTGGAAGAAGCATCCTTCTGAGGCAGTAAAGCCAGTGTTCAGCACTAGATATATTCTAATCTGAGCATCCAGACTTTTTCACTCAAGATTAAACTAAATATTTGAAGGGTACTTAACCCAAATATAAGCCAAAAATACAGTTGCTTTCAGATCCTGTGTTGGAAGGATTTGCATTTGACTCTGGAGCTATATTTTTGCCTTCTGAATCAGGAGTTAGTAAGGAGCTGTGCAGTGATATTTTTCTTTACATTTTTTTAGAGCTGTGATGAGCCTTGCTAAGAGGTCTGATATGAATCTAGAAGTGACTTAGCACCCCAGATGCAAAGAACTGACAAAAAAAAAGAGAAATTCGGGACCAAAATACGCATTGCTTTTATGTTTTACTTGAAAATGCATTTTTCCTTCTGGATAAGGAAGGAAACTTTTGCACAGAAAGCCACTCATCTTAATATGAATACTTAGATGAGTTTCATGTATTTACAAAGAAGTACATAATTTTTTTTTTTGCAAGAAGTAGGTCAGTCTTTTCAGACACTGAGAAGCTGGTACAGCTCCTAGGGGTAGGATAGCCAGATTAAAAAGCAATTTTAAATACAAATATTCTCTCTTGCCTCTCATTTACTTGATCAAACCACCCAAACACAGCTTCTTGTTATCTTCTGGAATAAGTGAAGAGTAGTGCTTTTAGAAAGTCACTGGAAAAGAACCACACAGTATGATAGATTATGTTTTTAATGTCATGCTGTTTTTCCCTTCATTTCAAACTGTTTAAATCAAAAGCAAACGTCACATTCAACTGTTTATTCTATGCTCAGTGATTACTTACTTTTTTCAGTAGTTTTCAAACTGAAACAACTACGCTCATTTATTCAGTGCCAACCTAGACAATGACAAGACTGACAATAAAAGGCATTTTATCACACTTCAACATTCTAAAAAGAAGAATCAGCATTTACATGTGACTCTGATCCCCAAAATTGTGGTTGCAGAGCTTTTGTTAATATTTTAAACTGGAACTCATAGGGCTTTTAAATCCATTCTATCTGCCACTTCTGATGGAAACTGAATAAAAAGCTGCACTTCCTCTTCATTACATACTTGCACCCGTGTTAGAGCTTTAATGTATTTGTTAAAGTGAGCAACTGGTACTTGATTCTGCTACTTTTGAAGTCTATTCCTATAATACCCATAGGACATTCACAGTGAGAGTGAGGCCCAGGCAACAAAGAAGTCTTATTCCAAACCTTAAAATAGTGAAATATATTGGATATAATGAGAATCAAGGAAGATTATCTTCCTTTTTTTTTTTTTCCTAAATTGGTATTTCCAAGTTTTAAGATACAGCACTTACTTAATTCTGTGCCTCTTTTGGGTGAAAAAAAATCAGTGAAGAATGTACTGAGACTAAAGAGCATTTGAATAAAGCTGGAATTATAGACATATTAATCTGCATGGCTGAACAACATATTGATTAAATATGATTGATTACCTATACATGCCCAAGGCACTTGGAAAAAGAGCTAAGCTATATTCAAGTTACATCTGCCGTGACTTGAAAAGTCGAATTTTATCTTTACTATAATAGCAATAAGCAGGATAATGTTTATATTATCTGAAAGAACTTAATGAGCTTTAGAAGAATACTGTGAATGGTTGTCTCACAACAGTTAGTTATTTAAATTTTGGAGAATTTGGGCTGTGGAAAGAATGAATATATTTGTTGCAAAAAAATCCGGCAACACAGATGCAGAATTAAAGTAGTAGCAAATATTTTGTGTTTTTCTAAGAGCAAAAATCACCATCAGCATTAAATCAGCTGTGTTTGGGAACCTGCAGTTCTACAGTTTTTTGCTTACCTGGGCAAACTGTACTTTGGATCTTATAGATGGTACTTGCCATCTCACAGATGGTAGTCTGAATAAATAAGGCTTGCCTCATGAGACCAAAGGAACTATCCTGAGATAAATGCATCAATGAACATGAATATTGTTTTCACACTCATCACTGCTATGAATTTCTCACAAACTGGCAATGTGCTCTAAAGCAGACGTTATTATATAATTTTCCTTATTTGTTTTTATTTTATATAATAATTATTTTAGTAATCATAGGTATTCAATGGACTAAACTTTTCTCATAAAATACATGAATTCTAACATCTACTTATAAATGCTGCAGAAAGATTTTGTGGAGGATAAACTTTTCTGTTGTCTTCTTCAGGCTCTCCTTACTTAGCAAAAATAAGTCTCTCCTTGACCTTAATTATCAAGTTTTCAGTTCAAAATTATTTTCTATGCTAGACAGAGTAGAAAAGAAAATGCTGATGCAGCTGTACATATTTTAGTATTATACATGATGTTAATACAACCACAACCTAATAAATATTTATATTTCTTATATGGAGCTCTAAGTGAAGGGCATCTCTCAACTGATCATCTAGATGATCATGGGTCCTTAAATATTCATAGTGTATGCAGTTATATTCATTCCTAAGATCTTACATAAAAAATATATGGAGTATTCTTCATAGAGAAAGAGTCTGCCTGCATCATGCAGTGCACCATTTAATCATTAAACAGTGTGATTGTTCAGGAGCCTGTTACCAAATATTCTTCTCTGCTGTCACTTGGAACTGTCACAACTTGTCACTTGGCTATCTGATGGAGAGGAATCTTGGTTGGTATAAAGTAACTCTGTGGGCATTTGCTGACTAAAACATTATCATGTGACTGTAACTCCATCCATGTTATCTTTTCTATGATAAGTCGCGAAAGTGGGTTGCAAACTTTTTTTGTACTTAGAGAGTTGCTGTTAAAGACTTGAGACGAGTCCAGCTTAATTCGAGCTGTTGAAAGTTTGGTTACTGTGTGAATTCAGCATGGGCGGAAGGCTGGGGTTTTCTCTTTCGCTTCTCAAAGTTTCTTATCCAGGTTTAGTCCACTGAGATACTAAAAAGTAAGTTTGGACTGCAAGGTTCACCATGAGTGGGCAGTTCCCGGGGAACCAGACACATACAAACTCAATGGTAATGAGAACAGCTCAGTTTTTGCAGACTGGTAAGTGCAGAGACTTCAGCTGTGCCAGGCAAAAGCCTTGAGCTCTAGTTTCAGGAAAGGCTCTGGGTCATAAGATGCCATGGCACTTAACATTGTCACACCAGGCTTGCCTCAAGCATAGTAATCTTAGTCATGTGGTTTTCAGTGTACCATTTTGGGGAACTGGGATTAGTGACTTTTTGTTATACTAGATAAACCAAGTGCTCTTTGTAACAATAGATTTCATATACAACTCACAGTGTACTTCTGTTTTGTGTATTATCTTTATTTATTAGGAATTTTCAGTGTAGCTAAAAGGTTAACTTTATTAATATAGTAAAAATGCACAGTTTAGGAATCGGTTTATATTAATTGAAAAATTTTATGGGTTGTTTCAAAATAAGATTTTAGTTAAACTGGAATATAAAGGCACATATTTAAAAATACTTCCTGTTGCAGTAAACCTTCATCAGAGTTCATCTATGTTGTTCTCTTTAGTACATTTGTGACATTGTCATCTTGTAAAAAATGCCTCTGCATAAAACCACAGAGATACATATTTAGCAGCTGCACTTAAAATCAAAGGCAGACATTACAGAGCACAGTTCTGTTTCATTCTCTGGCTGATGGGCTTTTTAGCCAGTTGCCTCTATCCATATACTTAGTGCTTACTCAGGATAATTGGAAAAGAAGATTTTGTTTTGGTACAGTAAAAGGCCTGAAAAGTACTCTTACATGCTTATAATCTTTTTTTCCCGTCATTATGTTCAGTGCATTTGCAACTCTGATTTTCATTTAGGAAGAAAAAGGTTTGTGCTAGATGAATTATCTCACCTATTTGCGCACAGAATCACCTGTCCAGCAATATGCCTGTTCTTTCTGGGTACTTAAGGAATGCTGAAATATATAGGTGAGCCTACATCTTCATACACATAGGAATGCATGTATATACCCTATGTGTATATTGTCTAGAAAGCTGTCTCCAGATGTGCCTTGGATGCAGGCCACCTGCAGCCACACAGCAGCAATTGTTTCTCCAGAGGCAGCATGTGAATGTCCTGTACCTATTGCTTTTGGAAGGAGGAGTGTTTATGGCTCTACAACTGCCTTAGCATTTCTAGTAAATCTTTGCTTTTTATCTGATGTGGATATGTGTATATGTTTTCTATAGCTACAGCACAGAAAAATGTGGTCCATTTCTTCCAACATGTCCGTTTATGGGGACTTGATAATACACAGAGCTCCTCTACGGCTAGCAATATGCATGAGTAACTGTGTAAGGAATCAGCATGAAGGATCAGAGAAGTAAGATTTAATGCATATTTTTTCTTTTCTAATATGGAAAAAAAGATAGTAACAAGTATTTGAAATAATAGGTTTACTTGTGTAATCAGATGGAGTGGATGAAGTACATGAGGAGTGTTCTATATTTTGTTTAGCAATGTGGTATTAAAGTGACTGGAACTTTCATATGAATATCTCTGTCAATGAAGAGGTCAGCATAGTTCTCAAATATGGCCAGTTGTAAAACAGTCAGATCAGTTATATTTTATCAAAGGTGCAGACTTAGTGCTCCTCTTTAAACTGCAGCAGAAATGTTGAGAAAATTGATCTTGTTATGAAACACAGTACTTTGAGTTTGACCTATAGGGCTCTTAGAGAGTATAGCAATCACTAGAAGAGAGAGATGCAGTATAACAGCTCTAAGACAATAAAGCAAAAGGCTAGAAGTGAAAAATGTTCTTTCTCCATATAGACCTGTTGAAATTATGGTTGCGTGAATTTTAGTAGCCTCTATAGTCATTTAAGTGCTGTTACTCATAGACAGCTAATATCTCTCTGACTACCGGCTGTTGTTTTGCAGCTCTTAGTATGTTGTAAAAATCTGTGGAATGCAACATCTGAAATCATAAGGAGTGCAATGTTTGTTCAGTGATATTAGATAAGTAAATTCTTTTTCTATCCCAAGACCCTCTTGCAGACATACCCCTGCACCACCTTATGCAATACAGTAAAAGCACAGTTAAATATTCTCAAAATCAGTCTATTTGTCCAAGTAGAGTAAATAACATTACATATCAGTTCCTAACAAGGTGCTTTGAGCGTAGCCTTGGTATTCCTACTGTTCTCCAACTCTTTTGGGGTCAATTACTGAGTTTCTGTAATGAAAATATTAGTCATCCTTTAGATAATATACTACCAACAATTCTTTTGATGGCCACATATCTGTCAAATGCAAATTATTTAAGTCTGAATGGGAACACGGCAACTTTAAGGTCATCTTTGATTTGGATTTTCCAGTCCCTGATTGTTGTTTCTTTGCAAACCAACCAGATATATGAAAGGTGAGTCTTATTTTGGGGCAAGATGTAAATTAATGTACTGTATGGAAGGATTTTAATAGTTTTAATTTCTCTTGACCTGTGTTAGACTCACAGAGTTTTTCTCAGTTTCCTCTTTTTTTAAAAAAAAAAAAAAAAAAAAAAATATCATTGCATAAAATTTAATTATTAACACTATTGATTTTTCTTTCTGAGGACTAAACTGCAAGAATACTTTTGAAGTGTGCACATTTCAGTATTTTAAAAATAAATTGTCCAACTCTGATGTTTCATCATTTTACTCAACACTGGATTTCTATAACCACATGTACCCATGCACTCGTCGTTATCAAGACTTTGCACTTTTATACCAGTCCTCACATGTGCTAGAGCTGGGAATTTTCTGAGAAGAAAAAACAAAAATTAAGAAACACTACATTTAAAAGAAAAGACATTGAAATTCAAAGATATTTATTTCTATTTTACCAACCAGTTACCATCAGTCATTGTACTTTTTGAACAAACACTGCTTGTAATACTTAACTGACATGCAGAGTTAAAATGTATGCTTCTTTCTTTAAAAACAAATCTTACTTTAAGAACAGATACTTCCATTTTTATTACCTATTTATGTGTTATTGCAAAAAATGGTTTCTTAGCCAGGTTTGGTTTGGCTCGCTTTGGTTTTATTGCAGGAATTGCTCAGTTATGTAAAAGCTTGCAATGTTGTTTTATTTTTATTTAATTATCAATAATATTAAAATAATAACCGTTTTTAAACTTAAGCTGAATCTTGAACATGAGACTTCTAGGTGTTTTGACAGATCTGCATCAGTTAACTAGATGGCATGAAATAAATAAAAAAGATTATAAACAAATGAAAGTAAAGGGTGTGTAAATCAGGATGTAGGGGAGATGCAGAAGGGACTTGTGTTTCGTTGCAAGTTAGATTTTGCCATATTTAAATATGGGCACTGTAGCTGGGAGAAAAAGAAATGAAAAAAGAAAAGCATAGAATCACTGAAATGCAGTTGTGGAGTCTGAGTGTATCTATCAAATAAATTAGAAGCTGCAATACTTTGGTCATATTTCACTTTCCCTGAACAGCCGTTTCACTTTCCTGCAAGGCCACCCTTCATGCAAACACCCAAAACAAATAAATCCAAAACGCCATTTGGAGCCTTTCTAGCTTATTTCTCTTGAGGTACCTATTGTAAGTTGCCATTTTGAAAAAAACAGCAAAAGTAGCTTGTATGTGCTGAACATAAGACAGAGCAACAAGGGGTGGGGGAAAAATTGAAGTAATTTTGATTGTGATTTGTTTGTTTCACTCAGCTTTCGTTTTTGTTTTATAAGGTAAAAATCTGATGCAAGTGATTTGTCTTGTATTTACATAGTCTAATTGAGTGTAGTAGTGGAGTATAATTACAAGTGAGGTTACTACTTCAGTTGTAGCTGTAGTTAGTTACTGTATGGCTGAATCAATGGTTAGTGTATGTACTATTTCTGTTTCCATGCACAGTGCAATATGTAGAGGAGTGCAAGTGTTTTCCTCCTGCAGAATCTGTTGCAGTCCAGTGTTGTGGTATCCACTTGAGCAGGGAGCACTGGGAAAGAAGCTTTAAATCCCTGAAAGCAGAGGAAAAAATTAAAGTCAGTGTCTCACATCTTGGCTGAATGAAATGCTGAATTAAAAAGAGTGAAGAGACTACTTTTACTCTACTGTTCTAGAGGAGAGTGAAAAAAAGTCTTTCCTTTTAAAGGAAAGACTTAAACTTTTGCACAATTTCTACAGAAGTAACATATACGCCTCGCCATCAGAGAGGAGCACTGAGAGCAGGACTTGCCTTCTTTGCAACCCACACAATGGCACCAAAATCTTGGTGAAGATCTAAGTTTATGCAAAGCTCTGTTTTCACCCTTTCCAAGAGGACAGCTACAGGGTGCTAGAGGGTACAGCACTGTGAATACCAGTCTTAGTTACCTAAGTGTTTCTCTATATCATTCAAGAAAATACATCCATCCTGGATGTCATTAATTCCAGTATGGTTCTTTTGTTTATCCAGGTCCAGAAATTTAAGATCTTACATCACACAAAGTTTGCAAACAAAGCAGGCTTCTAAGTCCTTAAATTATTTCTGATAACAGGACTTAAATTCTAAATAACTTAGCTTGTTTTTTTATATGCCATTCATTTTGTAGAAAACTTGGCGGGGGGGAGTGGGGAATGATTCTGCCTTAGAAAAATCCTGCCTTCTGCTTTGATGAGTCTGTCGCCTTGCTAGGAGAAAAGCAGACTACAGTGTGGCAAGGAGGCAATACTGCTTTGATAGCCCCTGACTGAATGAGGACATTGTTCAGGTGAAATTCCATTTTGAATTAAATAAAAAAAAACCAACAAAACTTTTCAGGGATCTGCTTTCTTTCATCAGGACCTCAGTCGAGCTGTATACAGAGTACACAGTCATTTGCTGTTTGTGTTGGAGGAAAGGAATCGTTATGAAGAACTAGGCTTCCACATTCTTTGGAAACTACCAGCTCATCCATACTTGATAAGAATTTATATATTTGAGAGTAAGCAAACAGGTCACTGGATACAACCTGAGAAGCTGTTTAACATTCTATAGAGCAGAAGTAATGAATGAAAGCTGAAAGATGTTAAAACAAACTTCCCAATTTCAGTAGCATGAGGCTTTTCCTTCCCTAGCTGGGAGATAATCTTGTTGAATATTTCCTTTAAAGCTGTGTATCAGTATTGCCACAGTGAGTGTACAAATTTCTGTAACGTAGATGTTGAGTAGCTGTAATAGAGAATTAGAACATTATTTTGGGAAGGAAATTGCCTTCAGTTATTACTGAGGTATTTTCCATCATCTCAAAATGATGCAAACTGACATAATAATCTGTTTTGTAAAGAACAATTTTGCTCTGCTAAAAGTGCTGGTTAATTTTACACTGTACGTTTTATCACTCAATGTTGTCTTCTTGAACTGTCCAGAGACTTGATGACCTTAAAAAAGCAAAGTGAAAAATCCAAACATTTACTTTGTTTCTAAGTTCAAAATATTATTTATTTCATGAAGTTTGGTTGATGCAGCCTAGAATTTTATGACTGCTTTATCATTTCCTTATTAAGGAAAAAAAAAGTCTGAAAGTCAGCAGAAAAGATGCTGTGTAAAAGACTGAGTGTTGCTATAGCCTACTTCATCCACTGAGAGGAAGACAATATACAAACAAGGAAAATGAACACCAAATTAACAAAACCAGCAGGATACTTAGGATGCATACAGGTTTGCATAAATGATCTATGGGTTGTCTAATCATCATGGTCCTTAAGGCTGCATATTAAAAAAATATGCAGTCTTTAGAGAATAAGGATAGCAAGCATTTTGTGTTGGCAGGTGGTCATGCCAGTTTTATTCCATTGCCTGGGCAGAGTTCAGAAGTACAAGCAATGTAATAATAGATGAATGCATCACTGTAAATCCAGCATGGCTTTTCAGAAAAAGGAGACAGATAGCAAAATGAGAACAGTTGTATTTCCAGGTAGAAAGTGAGATATTTCAAGAAAATTACTACTGGATGTGCTGAAGCAAGCTTTTATCCCCTGAGATACTTCTCGTTGGACCACCTATCAAATCGTCAAAAATATTACTGTCACCTTATTCTTCACAGCAATAGGTTTAAACAGCTTTTCCATCTGGGAGCAGTGGTAACAATTCCAGGCCTTATGCAAGCACATGTAAAACAGATGCATTTTTTCATGGATGAAGTTAGGACAGTAGGCTGAATCTCTTAGGTATTGCTGTCCTTACTCTAGTACCTAGCTAGAGGTCAAGAGAAGGGGGAACCTGAAATGTGTGCAGTTATCTTTTACTGCACATCGACTGGGGCTGCAATGGAAGCCATAAACTTCAAAGTAACATTTCAGTATGTGCCAAGTTCAGAATTTCCCCCAGGACCATGATGTAACCTGCTCTTGCAGCATGATTTCTGAATAGACCTGGTTAGCAGGAGCAGGGCGTCTCTGTCAGATAAAGCAGAAAATGTAGTAGATTGCCTAAATATCAGTACAATCCAGCTGTGATGGCTTGATTTATTTATTTTAATTTATATAGTTCTTCTAGGATTTTAGATGCGCAGTTTAGATTTAAAGATGCCTAAAGCAAGTCACAAAAGACAAATTGGCTTGTTGGATTAGAGTTGCTTGTCCTTCATAGTCCTTGGAGGGGTACAGGTATAGATAAATGCCCAACAAAAGCCTTGTTTAAATTTTGGCTGGCAGCTGTCAGAGACATAGGAGCTGTCCTTTACCGGTCCTAAAAAAAAAAACTCATCGTGCATAATCTTTCAACAAAGAGGCTCATTGAACACAACAGGAATGTAAAGATTATTCCAAAGGGTGCCAGCCACTGCATGAGTTGGCCTTGTGATTTACAGCTGCAATACCGTGCCCTGCATGAATTTCGTGACATAACAATCTGTCACTTCTTGAAGCTATAAAGTCACCCCTTGGAGATAACTGAGTTGGCCTCACATTGATGGTCATTTCAGGACATGTCTATCATTTCTTTGCTTAATAATAAAATTGTGATGAGATTTAAAATGCCATGCTTTGGATATAAGACTAACAATCCTGCTAAACTATAATAGAGGTGATAGATATTGTAAGATACTTGAAGTACTAATCTAGTCCGAAGGTATGTGTCGGATCCATTTCAAAAAATGGATAGATAGGAACTGACAAGGGCCCATAAGCAGCTTGGAAAAGAAGTGAGATGTTGTAACCAGGTTATTTAGTGATATGTTAAAAATATTCACAATCATCTTTACTAAGATATGGAGAACTGAAGAGTTCCAACCGTTGTCAGCTGTGAAGGATTATGTTCTAATTTATGTACGTTTATTTAAGATTCTAAAGTTGTTTGGATAGTATACAAATAAAAAATGCAAACACTAATTGTTCCCAGCGATTTTGCATTGTATGGAAGAATTTTTTGTAGTGATACGATGCTCCTTAATGTCATCAGCATGGGAACTGAGCTGCTTATGTGTTACCTGTTAAATGAGGCTGATTCTTTTACATACACATCCTTCTTTCCCTTAAGGATGAATATCATTTAAGCTAGTTGTATCTGCTTGAGAACTTGTCTGTTTGTAGAAATTAATAAGTTTTCTTTGCAGTAAGAGGTCAGGAAAAGAAACTTGTGACAGCTTCGTGTTGGAGCTGACTACATCATCTCTGACTGGTCCCTGAGGAGTTTCTGTCTCAGGAGTAGGGCAAGCTTCAGCTTGTAATTTACAGCTGCAATACCAGCCCCAGCATGAAAGCCATGACATAACTGTGTTGATTCTAGAAGCTGCAGAGCTCAAAACCCTTAAGGAAAGTTCAGTTCTTCCTGATAATGGAAGTTTTCAGCCAGCCTCTGATTGGTGGATACAGAACTGGCTGGACAGCCGAACGCAAAGAGTTGTGGTCAACGGCTCAGTGTCTGGCTGGAGACCAGTAACGAGTGGTGTCCCTCAGGGATCAGTGTTGGGACCGGTCTTGTTCAACATCTTTGTCGCTGACATGGACAGTGGGAT
>JBCJKH010062757.1:0-13654 GCA_039877255.1 Loriculus beryllinus
AGAGCAGAGTAGAGGGGCAGGATCACCTCCTTCGACCTGCTGGTCACGCTCCTTTTGATGCAGCCCAGGATACAGTTCACTGTCTGGGCTATGAGTGCACACTGAAGCCGGCTCATGTTCAGTTTCTCATTCACCAACACCCCCAAGTCCTTCTCCTCAGGACTGCTCTGAATCAGTTCTCCACCCAACCTGTAGCTGTGCCTGGAATTGCCCCAACCCCTTCCAACCCAAACCACCCTATGATTCTAAGAAATGGAAAAAGTTTGCATTGATTTATCCCTTTTCTTCCTCCCAGGGGAAAGCTACTCAGCCGCTGAATTTCACAAAACCAGCAGGAACGACTTCCAAGACTCTTCCCCACACAGTTGAGACTTGCCAAAATGCTCATGCTTCTATAAGGAAAGCACAAATAGTGTCATTACATGACCTTTTCTTCTTGAGGAATCCAACCTAAACAAATTCTATGCAGGGAGAAAAAAAAAAAAGAAAAAAAAAAAAAAAAAGAGGTACTGAAAGTTTTTCTTCTTGTTCTGACTAATCCATCTCTACTATGGAGTTGGAAACCTCACGCAGTCAGTCTGCTCAGGATTTCTATCCATGTAAGAATGAGTCGACCAGTCAAGACTTCCTAAAGTCAACCAGTAATTCACTAGAACTGAATAGAACAATCCCTGAGCAATTATTTTGCCCAAAACTACTGGATCTGGAAACACTGTCGGTAAGCACTAAACACAGAAAGAAATGCAGTATTTTGAGTTACTGTCTGAGCCTCAGAAACTAGGCAGGAGTTGCATACTCCGAAGAGGATCATGAACACACTGCTACACAGACACATTTCACACTCACCAAGCTTTACATGAAACACAATGGCCACTTGCACCATAAAAAATAAGGAAAAAGGGGCTAACACCTCTGATACCAAAGTCTAGCACAGCACTTACAAAGGAAACCTTGAATCAAGGTTCTCCTCAGAATGCCTCCCACCTTCCAGAGGAAGGCAGCAGATACTTAAGGCTTCGCAGACAGGTAGACCTCGAGAAGGCCAGTTAAGCTGATTGCATTCTTTACTGCAGCTATGTACATGCAACCTCTTAGAGAGAAGGGAAAAAGGAAAGGAATGCTGGGGCCAAGAGGAAAACAAACAAGAAGGAATACAACTATATCCTAGACACAGCTGCAGGCTCTATTTTATACAAGTTTGATCAAGCAGCTTCTGATAGAAAACTGAAATAGTTCTCTGAAAGAGTTATAAACACCTACCACCAAAAGAGAATTGAGTTTCCAGCTGCATGAAGACACCTCCAGGGCTTATGACAGCTTATATACATTACAAAGATTCTTCAGCTTTAAGTATCCTAGGGTTTTGCCAGCACACCACCATCAAATTAATGGTTTGACTACAGCACAAGGAAAACTTAATTGTCTACATTCTCCATACACACCCCAGTGACCAGAAGTCCCTAACAACTCAGGCAGCTTTATACCCAGTGGATATATATTTTTCATATACACTTCTCAAGCACTGACTTCGGCTACAATACCTTGCAGGTCTCTTATAACTCTGGGGTGTTCTTTAAGATCCCAATCTCTGCAACACCCACCTTGTAGACATTCATTCTTTGCTAGATCAGAGGTTAGCTACATGTACCCAAAAGGCTCTTACACGGAGAAGCTTGCAATAATCTGACATCTGTCTGATTCGTGGCTATTTACAGTGGTAACAGTGCAAGTCTTGAACTAAGTTTCCAAATACCACCAAGTTACCACTGAACTTGAACATGCTCCTTCACTTCTGCCAATACGAAGGAACGTGGATTATTACAAATCCTGTACATGCCTCTCTTCGATTCTTTAGCGAATTAACTTGCTCCTTCCCACAACAGCTTAAATGGAGTCGTCCGAAGCCGCTGTCATTGGCTCGGACCATAATGTTCCTCAATGACACTTCAGGTTGGGGGGGGGGGGGGAGGGGGTGGAGCCTTACTACTGGGCCGACCAAGTTTGGGAGCGCCCAGCAGAGCCTGAGCCCCAGGTCAGGCAGGGTTCGGGAACACCCCGGCTGAAGTCCGGTTTTCAGGCACCCCTCAAAGGAGTTACTTCACCCCTCCAGTTCCCCACGGTTCTAGACTGAGTCCTTACGGGTTAACTCACGCTCGCAGCCCCAGGAGCGGTCGGGACAGGAGAGAAACATCGGCCCCTTCAAGGCCTCCACGCGTCCCATGCCCTGAGACCGCCGAACAAGTGCGAAAGTGCAGAGCAACAGCGCTTTGCCAAACCACCTCCGCCGGGCCGGGCCGTCCCCTGCTCCGACCACAGTGCAGCGAGGCCAGGCCGCCTCCCACCTCCCCTCGCCGAGGCCTTAGCGTTCCGGGGTGTCGCCACCACCCCGTTTCCCGAGCGGCCCGGCGGCAGGAAGCAGCTGCAGGCCCGGCCCGGCCCACTCTTCTCCTCTGGCCCTCACCTTCTGTATGGCGGCCGGCGTGATCTCGCCCTTGCCCCGCTGTCTCGGGGCCGCGAACGCCACCGACATGTCTGTCCGCCACCAGCAGGATCCGCCCCCGCCGCCCGCTCACGCGCCCCGCGCACCCAGCAACGGCGGGAGGCGGCAGCGATCCGGGAAGAACGCGGCGCGCGGGGGGGGGGGGGCGGGGACCCAGCGGAAAGGCCCATCCCCGTCCCGCCGGGGAAGGGTTAAGGAAGGACCGGCTGCTCCTCCCACTTTCCCACTGAGAGGAGGGAGCCCAATGAGACTTTGGCAGCCTTGCACCGCTCGGCTAAAACAACGGGACCGGGAGTTGGAGCTGCGCCGTTTAAATGTGTCCTCCAGTTGTCACGCGACTTTCTTGGCCACCCCTCTCCTTGTGTCAGCGTTGGTACGTTCCTGCCCCACGCTCCTCAGAGCCGGACCGGCAGCCAAGTGGTACGGGCGGCGGGGGGATGGGAGCGCTGCCGTGCGCACGTTACAGAGGACGCTCTCCGGCTGTGCCGAGCGGCGCGCTCTCCTCCCCCCTCTACCCGCCGCCACAGTTGGTTGCGCCCAGGCCGCGCACTCTGGAGGCCGCGCGGGGCGGGGCTGAGGGAGGCACCTGAGGGAGGTGCCGGGCGGGGGAGGCGGCCGCGGCTTCGGTGAGGCAGGGTCCGGCCCGCCCCTGAGGGGAGGTCGGAGCTGCGGGCCCGGTGCTAACCGCCGGGGGGAGGTGATGCTGTCGCCCTTGACGCTGCTGCCGTTTGCGGTGCCGCTCCTTCAGCAGCGCCTGTGCTGGCAACGCTGACAGGTGGGGAGGAACAAACTGTGAAGGGAAAGTTGGAGGGGAGCAGCTGCGCTAGTTGGTGTGGGGCGGCTTTCGCTACCGCCCCCGGCTGCAGCAGCTTCCCTGCCGTGAGTACGAGATGGTGTAAGGAGAAGCAGTTACTGCTGCGACTTTAAATAAATTATAGGCGCTGAAAGTGCTAAAAACCCGCCTTGATTTTTTTCAGTGAGGCCTTTGGAGGGAATGTCGGTTGCAAAGTCAGACTGTTCTGTACAAGGATGAGAATTTCAAAGCGTCATCATAGAGCCACAGAATCATAAAAATGTTTTGGGTTGGAAGGGACCTTAAGATCATCCAGTTCCAATCCCCCTGCCACGGATGGGGACACCTCCCACTAGACCAGGTTGCTGAAAGCCCCATCCAACCTGGCCTTGAACATTGCCTGGGATGGGCAGCCACAGCTTCTCTGGGCAATCCGTGCTAGCGCCTCAGCATACTGACAGTAAAGAACTTCATAATGCCTATTCTAAATCTCCCCTCTGTCAGTTTAAAGCCATTCCCCCTTGTCTTGTCACTACCTGCCCTGGTAAAAAGTCCACCTCCAGATTTCCTGTTAGCCCCACTTTAGGCACTGGAAGCTGCTCTAAGGTTTCCCTCGAGCCTTCTCTTCTGCAGGCTGAACAAGCCCAGCTCTCTCAGCCTCTCTTTACAGGAGAGATGCTCCAGCCCTCTGATTGTCTTCATGGCCTCCTCTGGACTCACTCCAACAGCTCCATGTCCCTTTTGCGTTAGGGGCCCCAGAGCTGAACACAGCACTGCAGGTAGGGTCTCAGAGTGAAGCCGAAAATGCCCAGCTAAAGCATCTTAGACCTACTTATTCCTGGGCACATCCCCTGCTCTCAGTCTGTATATTTTTCAAGTGCCTCACTACAAGCTCTGGGGATTGTCTCCTTTCCAAGCTGTAGCCTTCTGTAAACAGCTTTCTGCTCTCCAGTTCACAGACGCATGTACTGCTGTTGCTGATGGAACACTACTCAGTAACATGACACAACACCATTAAAAGTGAATCTTGTTCCCTACTCTGTGCATTGCTTGCTCTGTTTCTCAGCTATTGCTGGCTGAAGTCCCTGGCTGTTCCCTCAAGCCCTAACCCTTTTGGTTACAGCACACATTTGTCAGTGGCATCCATGGCTACCCTGTGGCTGTACAGCTGCTTCCCAACTGTCATGCTCCCCCCTCAGACTGTTCCTAGGCTGGCTCCTTTCCCCAGCCCCATGAAGATCACTGTTCGTATCTCTGCTGCTGTAGGCTTTACTGAGATCGCCCATCACCCCCAGCTTTTTTTCTTTGACAGCCAGTTCCCAGGCTGCTGGCTCCAAGCTGTTCCTGTATTGCTACAGCATTGCTTTCTCCAAAGGCCCACCACTTGGGCCTGATGCTCTCTGTTACCAAAATGGCACTGCTTCTGCCCTGTCTCTTCAGATTATACAGGACCCTGACTTGATGTGATACTAATTTGGCTTGCTCTCCTCTCCAGAAAAGGTCTCTGGCCCAGTCCTTTGCACTGTACATCATGCTGAGGAGGAGGAGTGATGCCAGCATATCCATTAGGCTGTGTTTCTAACCATTTCACTCATCACCATGGTATCTGGGACCGTTTTTTGGACGAGTAGGTTGTTTGGTTGGGGTTTCTTTTCTGTCTCCCACACACACTTTATCATCATCATCACTATTCCACTTGCAGGAAACCAAAAGCAAAAAAAAAAAAAAAGGGTTGAAGAAACCTGGTTTTTCTAAAGTTGATATGCTTCATGCTGATTCATGGTTATTATTGGAGGATCTTGGAGTTAACTTATAACTGTTCTAACAGCCCTATGCTCAAACTGATACTATTTCTAGTTACTGCAAACAACAACAAAGAATCATAGGAACGAAAAATGCAAGACAGCCGTGGCCCAATAAGTATGTAATTAGAGGTACCATCTCCTAGCCAGTTGCAAATAGAATTAGGAGGATTTATTTCTTCAGCAGAAGTATATACTTGGCTCTGGAGCGCTGGTGACGTGTCTGAAAGTGCCCCAAGGCTGCAGGCATCTTCAGCAACTGGAGGGCATGACCAACTCATGAAATACTTGGAACACTGGGAATTCCCAAAAATGTTTCCCTCTTCCCACAAGCCTAACATCTTGCTCTCATAGTCTGATTACCCAACCACTGTTTATAAAATACTTCACATTGGAGTTTCCTGGTTATCACAGCGCTTGACACAATGTGGGTACGATGTTAGGCACATACATACTGCTTTTAAGATCGTAGAACCTTAGAATGGTTTGGGTTGGAGGGGACCTGGTTGGAGGGGACCTTAAAGCTCATCCAGTTCCAACCCCCTGCCATAAGCAGGGACACCTTCCACTAGACGAGATAGCTCAAAGCCCCGTCCAACCTGTCCTTGAACACTGCCAGAGATGGGGCAGCCACAGCTTCTCTGGACAACCTGTGCCAGTGCCTCGCCACCCTCACAATAAAGAAATTCTTTGTAATATTTAATCTAAATCTACCCCCTTCAGCTTAAAGCCATTCCCCCTTGTCCTGTCAATCTGAATGTTCCATCATATTCTCCCACATTTTCAGGCTGGTTTTGCATAGAGAAAAAAAAAAAAATAGGCTTGAAAGATGTCACAGGTGATGAACCTTAAAATTAAAAGAGTAACTTCTTATTGTATCTCCTAAAATGATACGAATTAAATATGTGAGACTTTTTAGCACATGCCTATTTCCATGCAAATTCAGAAGAGCAGTGTTTGGGATTCAACTGTATCAATTTTTAGAGAAAGATATAAGATCATTAATTTGTAGTAATTAAAACCATCTCCTTGCCTAATTTTGTCTGACAATAAAATTAATTTCCCTCTGTGATGATTTTTCATTCATGTGTTCCTCATTTTTGACTTCCACACACATAAATAGCAACAGAGCTAAAGAAATGTTGAAAAAAGAGTCTGCAGCTCCCTTTTCTTTTACCATGGAAAGGGAAATTCACACTCAGAATCAACATTTAAATGATGGCACAGATGTATACAAGCAGCGAAATAGATAGCTGCAATGGAAATGGGCCACATGTCTCAGAACACATAATCACAACAGGGTGTCTCTTTTACGACTTTCTTAATGCACTGCAATATGCCTAGATATCAAAGGACATATGGTATATCTCCTCTTTAATTGCACATTTCTTTGCTCTTGTGAGTTACTCACAACCTTAACATTATTTAATTGTAATTTAGATTCATAAATCTAGACCATCATCAAGAGTTTGAAATGCAAATATGTTTCAGTCGGATCTTTCTTCCACCTCTGTTCCAACTTTTGTCAGTGTAGTGTCTTTTTTTGTTGATGTGCATTTGAGTATGTCATGTTTTTAGGGGAGAAAAGTGTGTAGATAGAGGAGGATGGGTCTTTTTCCAAGATGTTTTCACCATGTTTCCAACTCATATTTGTCAGTAACAAATAGTAGGTAGAGATACAGTTCCTGAGACTAGGGTCTGGAAAGCATTAACATTTAGTTCCCAGTGAAAGCTATTTGTTTGAAATTAAATACTAACAGCAGAGCAATTTTAGTCCTCTCAGGATTGTATCAGAATTCCTCATTGCAGATAAATTCATTTAGTTTTGGAGAAGCCTATAATATTTGCAGCAATCCAGTCTTCCAGCAATTCTGAGAAAAAAATGGTAAGTGATCTTCAGTTTCTGTATTTTTTGCCATTTTTTATTATCTGAGTTTCCATAAGTTCCCTGGAATAGGAGAGAGAAGTAAGAGAAGGAACCCACAGACTTTCCCATCCATAAGTGGGAAAATGCAGAATGCTGATTCATCAACATTTTCAAATTTGCATGTAAGATGAAAAATTCAAACTTAGCATTTACAAAGCTATATATACAGCAAAGAGGACAGAAAATAATGTTATGGTAGCACCATCTGCTTAAACCTGCTTGACTAAAGGTCTCCTCATGAAAGTTGAGATTATTTCTTGAGAGTTAGACATTTCACAGCCAAAGCCTTTAGCATGTTGGTGACAGCACCTCATTTTGTGCATTCACTTTAAGTTGACAAAAATAACCCCACATTCTCTACTATAATGAGTACGATAGCTCAGGCTCTATCCTGTTAACAGGCTGAGAGGGTGAATTTGAGCCTCTTTTTCAGGCTACACTACTTTTTTATCTTTTAACTAAAAAACCAAAGGGTGTTTGCATACGTGTGTTTTGTAACATCAGCAATGCAATCAGGTAACAGGGCAAGTCCCAAGGAAGGAGCGTCTTTCACTAGATGAAAAGGAAGACAGCAAAGGGAATAAATGCTATTTTTGGTATAGTATTTCTTCATCAGCTGATCTTGGTGTAATCTCATAACCTTAGTGGCATTTCCTGTGTGCCCAGTCTCTGTGTTGATTCACCTTGCTGCAAAATGGAGATTGCTCTTGAAGGTCTGCCTACGTAAATGCTTGTATTGGAAGCATTTGGAACAGGTTGCCAAAAGAAGTGGTGAGAGCTCCATCCCTGGCAGTGTTTCAAGGCCAGGTTGGATAGGGCCTTGGGTGACATGGTCTAGGGTGAAGCATTCCTGCCCATGGCAGAGGGGTTAGAACTGGATGATCTTAAGGTCCTTTCCAATGCCAACTACTATATGATTCTGTTTAAAAAACAGTAACTTGTTATCAAAATACACAACAATATCAGAGTGGTTTTAGGGTAAATGGTGCTTTTTTTTCTTCCTAAAAGGGATCATACTAACAGGATAAATTCTTCTTCAATTTATTCTGTCAGCTTCTTGTTTGTTTTTTTTTTTTTCCCCCAGGTTTGTCATTTATATTCTGCACTGGCTACTATGTAGAATATTAGTAAGAACTAGCACCTGAAATGCAAGCCTGTTTCTGGTGTAAAGGACCCAAACAGATATGCACACTACAAGGATACTAGTGACTCTGCCATATTCCAGAGGAGCAATAAAAAACCAGAAAAAAAGCAATAAAAAAATCCAGAAAAAAAAAATCATTGGCGTGCTAAATTTTTCTTCTCATATCTGTCATTTTAGTCTGCAAATACAAATATTTAGACTAAAGAAACTCACAGCGGGTTCAGCAGTTGGCACTGATGGGAGTAAGTGCAACGGCTGCAGTGAGAAAATCTTTCCATGTCGTGATTTTATTCTTCAAAGGGGAATCTCAGCAACTAGGAACACAATAAAGGATAGCAGCACTTGTAATCTGAGCCTCCTTAGAGCTGGAATTTTTCAGGAATTCTTAGAGGTTAGTGTTTTATTTTGGGACACAGAAGCAAAGTGTTGTACGTCACTAACTTTCTCACTTTTTGAATGTTGAAAGCAAAGCAGAAAACAGAAACAGGAGAAGGCACTGCCAAGCGGTGCTGAAGAAAAGGTAGCAATGATCTTGGTAATCACTGAACATGCAGATCTGTTGAAAGGCAACATGTTTGCAATGGAGAGGTACACTGTTCTCCTGGAGATGCTGCTGAGGACTCTCACTTCTGCATCATCTGCATCATCTGCATCATCTGCATCATCTTCAATTACTGCCTTCTCAAGACTCAAAACCGTGAAGGACAGAGGAGATGACTGAATGACTACAGTACTTTTCCAAATCCACAACTTACTAAGAAAGTATAGAAAGTGGAAATTATGTAAAGTGCAATTTTCTTTCAAACAGTTTGATCCCATGACCTAAAGAAGACCTCTCTCCTTCTGCTGGCAGTGCTCCTTCCATTACTGCCCAAAAAGCTGCTGGCCTTTGCTGCAAGGGCACATTGCTGGCTCACATTCACCTTTTCCATCAGGCCTTTTCTGCAAAGCTGCTCTCCGACAGTCATCTCCCAGGATGTACTGGTGCATGTGGCTGTTCCTTCCCAGGTGCAGGACTTTGCACTTCCCTTTGTGGAACTTTATGAGGGCCACATCTGCCTATTTCTTCAACCAGTTGATGTCCTTTGAATGGCAACACAACCACTTGGTGTATCAGCCACTCCTCCCAGTCTTGTAACATCTGCAAAGTTGCTGAGGGTCCACTCTCTGCCATCATCCATGCCATAAATGAAGTTAAACAGTATTGGCCCCAGTATTGACCCCTAATATATATCACTGCTGACTGGCCTTCCAGCTAGACTCCATGGTACTGACCACAATCCTATGAGCCTGTACACTTATTTAGTCTATAACTTCATCAGTTTGCTCATGAGAAGGTTAAGGGACATACTGTCTAAAGACTTACTAAGGTTGGAATAAAAACATAATCCACTGATCTCTCCTTTCTGCATGCTTAGACAGTGTCTCTGTATTCCTTAAAATCAGCTGTCCCTACTTTCACCTCTGGTGTGCTCCCTTTTTATGTTTGGGATTTTGTCAGGAACTGCTTCTTTATACCTTCAGGCCTCCTCGCTTGCGTTCATGCATGCAGGCCTCCTTGCACCCATACATGTGTGTTTCTTTTCAAGCAGGAGCAAAAAGGAAGAGAACAGGAGGCTGCATCCATGGGGAGAAGTCTGGCCTGCAGGGATGATGGCTGCTGGGGTGTTGCTCTTTCCCTGTTATGCCACCGAGGAAAGCAGGTGTATAACTGATCCAGG
This sequence comes from Loriculus beryllinus, assembly GCA_039877255.1. Taxonomy (NCBI): domain Eukaryota; kingdom Metazoa; phylum Chordata; class Aves; order Psittaciformes; family Psittacidae; genus Loriculus; species Loriculus beryllinus. Next base: position 9,888 of record JBCJKH010062757.1, read on the forward strand.
AAGCCATAAGGATGACAAAATGAATAATAGAAGTCAACACAGTTACTATTTTCTTTCTATTTTACTATGTTGCCAAGAGACAATTACAGTAAATTCCTCTTTTTAGGGTAGTCCAAAGGCAGTTTACCTATTTCTAGCATACATCCCTTTTGCTTTCATTTTAAGACAAGGGAAGACCCACGCTTATAGTTCCTCCCTTGCAAATGCTTCTATATGAGTGTGTGCTCCTGGGTGCTTCCTCCTCTTTCTGCTTTACCCTCAGCACTGTCATCATCCTTGGTGTCCTTGCTGATGCTTCTTTGACTCAACTCACTAACCTAACAATAAGATACACTTCATTTGCTTTTTGAATTGATTCAGCATGAATCCCATAACTCTGTGAGGAAAAGGGGGAGCGGAGGAGAAGTTGGGAGAAGAAATGGAACTATCCTTTTTTTGGTGGTCAGGCCATCATTACCACCCACCAAGGGTGCAATTTGATGTTGCACCTAACCAACTGTGCATGCAAGCTGCTACTGAAGCAAATAGTCCTAAATTCAACGATCTGATGCAAAGTGAATTCTTATTTTTGGTGAATTGCCCCAGATAACTGTATTGTTAAATACAATACAGAGGAAGCTGTAGGAATGTTTGCATGGCAGTGGTTGGGAAGAACAGAACTGCTGCTTTTTGTGTCAATCTCCATTTAGCTCATCCTACAAGGTTGTGAAACCGTCCTCTTTGCATGCTTTTAGATGGCGTGAAAACAAAACTCAGCTTGTCAAAAGAAATTTAGTTGTGAGTTGGGTGAACACACTGATTTGACTTAGCAACTGCAGAACAGCTTGTCCTAACACAGGGAGCGAATGAGAAGATGCAGTGAGGGACAGGAGATGGGGGAAATCTCTCTTGATAGCAGTGTGCTCACAGCTTGGCTGGTGCTGAACATGGAGCTGCTTCCCAAGATCGGGATTCCAAGTGATAGAAGAAATTTCCAGCTTTTTGTAGTAAACAGCTCACCAAAATGATCCAACTTAAAAAAATACAACCAAATTTAAATATGTGTTTTCTACTTTCTGAAGCTGAGTGTTTTCACTGGGCTCACAAGCAGGTGAAATTGTGGGAGAATGAGCAACTATACCAGTAAGGGAATAATTGGCTAGGAAATTGGGAAATCGGGAATCTACTCAACTGGCTTTATTGTCAGGAAAGTTAAAATGTGAAACTGTGCCTGAAATTTACTACAGTAGCATGTAATTAAGAAGAATAAGGAGATACCTCAGCAACTCTCTCTTCTTCACACTATTATGGTGCTATAACTCCCATTTCCTGGTAGTGTGGGATAGAAGGGGTGGTGCAATACCAAAACTATGTAATGTGGCATGGTAGGAAGCAGGGAACTTCTTACATGTGGTTTTGGAGGTGCTAAATATATGTTTAATTTTGTGAGTTAATTTTCTGTAAACTTAAAACTGTTATTTACTTAAATTTACTGAATTAAATTTAAACTGAAATTTACTTAAAATTGCTGTTTCTCAGATAGCATAAGGCTACCTCTGTTTGCTGTTTTGAATTTGTTCCTGTCTTCATCTGCATTGTTTTTCAGCAGTTTTTTACTAAAAAAAAAAAAAAAAGGTGCAATGGTTTGCTCCTTTTTGAATAATAATAATTTGTTGTTAATTAATTAAAGAGGCTATGTGAGGACTTTATCATTATGATTATGCAGACCCAGCTATTGGTGCCAGAATAGTGATTAACAGCACCATAAACTGACTCTTGAGGATCCAGTCACAGAATATATCACACACTGCTTTGCAACTTTAGCAGGTAAGCAGCAAACAACTGTTCCTTGTATGTGTAGATCTGTGAATATTGTATAATTTGGAAATAATAACACAGTGACCAAAAAAAATTTACCGTATAAAGAGTTGAGATAAAAATATAAATGTAAAAAGAAAACCATAGAGCAGTGTGAAAGCTCAAACTGAATGTAAAACTCACAGATTCTTATTTTCAAGTACTTTAAGATTAGCAGAACACCTGTGAGCAGGCTGATTGATTGCAACCATCTGAGATGTTCCTTCAAATCTTTTCACAACTGTGCTTGAGATAATGTTAAAGGATAACCTGATTAAGCCTTAATTTCTGTAGCCTGTGTCATTTTAACAGGGAGTAGTTTCTTTACAGGGAAACCTGTTTTGCCTCGGTTACTTAGGTGTGATTTGGACAGAACTGCACAACCAGAACACTGACTACAAACTAATGTCTGAAGATCAGAAATAAGCTGTTGATGGACTGGAAATGAAAATGTTTATGTCAAACACCTGCATCTAGCCTTTTCAGTCTTGTATTTTCCTGGTGTATTCTGACAGTAAATTTCTCATTTTTTTGGGATGCCAAAACTGTTCAGCTTTCCTAGGGTGCTACACAAAAAGCAATGGATGCAGACTTCTTGGTATTGCCTGCCTTGACTGTGGGCTTTGATAGCAGTGGGAGTCTTGAACTACACCAGACAGATCCATCTGGTACCTACCAGTCTTGGAAGGTAAGTGTTGACTTTATGTGTATTATAGATAGTCTGTAAGTATCTAAGTACTTGTACGTAAGTACTACATATATGGACTGCATGAAGAATCAATTTTATATTTACAAGTTTTTGCATAGTCAGTGCATGTCTCTCACACTAGATGTTGAATTCTGAACCAAACTGGAATAGCAGGAAGGTTCAAGCCAAGTCACTGAAGCTTGCTTGGCTTTGGAAACAAAGTTTTAATAATCTGTAGACAAAATACATCAGAGATGTAAAAGCTTTACAAAGGCTTAATGCTTGCTGTGAGAAATGGTAGCATGTTCATGCAGGAAAATAATATCCATCTGATGTGTTTTGTCTTTCTTTGTGATTCTTTTGTTCACTTGTCACTTTTTATAGACACTTTTCTGTATAGATACTTAAAATTCTCACATCTGCTGAATTTAAAGGAACACAAATTGCAGCTAGGCCATTAGTAGAGTTTTGTACCAGAGAATTTTGAGTCATACCTTGCTCTTGATCACAGGTTTTTGTAATTGACTCGAGCAGGACTGGAACAACCATGGCGTAAGGCCTGTTCACACTAGAAGCTCTCCCTGTCGGTGTTGCAGCTGTGCTGCAGGAAGCAGTAGCAAGAGAGCAATCTGGATGACTATATTTAGGCTTCCATTCCAACTGCTGGGAAACTGTTGAATATGTTGGTTGTTCACGGAGGCAATGACAAAGTGTAGCAGTAATATTATTAAATGAAGACAGGTAGAGGCAGGATTGAGGAAGTCCTCTGTCTAAAGGAATGGTCACACCTGACTGCAGCTGGTGTCATCCATACTTCGTACTCAGTCAATCAGATATTTACCACCTCAGTTTACTGGAGTAATGTCACTGCTGAGTTTGTGCCTAATGGTTGCTGAAAGCTCTTACAATGCGTGAGCTCACAGGGTACTCCTCATTAGTGAACAAAATTGGCAAAGCACACTTTTTGTCCCTTGAGACCACATTTGTACCAGACTCTTCTTGCCTCCAAAATGGACCAGCTGTATCATGGCTCCCCATCTGTGCCAGAGGCCATGGTAGCAATAGAGATAACCAGGCTCTGTACTCATGCACTGATGACTTTCAAGTTCTGGCACAGGTATAGCTAAGGCAGCTAAAAGCTGCTGGGGTATGCTGGTCTATACCAACAGGAGTGATGTGTACTTTCACTGCTCAGAAGGCTTTGGATTAATTCTCTTTGGTAAGTAGCCAAACTTGGTAGGAA
>JBCJKH010062770.1:0-16031 GCA_039877255.1 Loriculus beryllinus
TCTGACACGGAGAGCAGGCAATACCCTATGCCTCACAGTAAAAGCATGTTTTAACCTAAACTCTTCCATCTATAATGCATGCAATGAGATGTGAAGACCTCTTGCACATCAAAAAACCAGAGCATAAATTATGAATCAAGGCACAGGTGGAGTCCTGGAGGCCAAACTGAGTTCTCAGTCCAGTGCTGATTTTTCTAGGTTTAGATTCCTTCAGATTATATTTATGCCATAAAATGTTTTGAAGATTTAATATTTTAGGCAATTTGAGCAACTTTGTTATATTTTGACTTGGTTTCACAGAAGTTGCTTTACATTTCTGCTTTTATCAGGCTGCTGTTTCGGTTTGGTTTGTTTTCCAAAATAATTTGGCAAAGCAATTAATTTACCAGAAATTCATCTAACATTGTCAGACACAAGCAAGACAGACACGTCCAGATATATGACTTCAAATCATCTTTTTTGATCACAGATAACCTACTTCAAATCATCTTTTTTGATCACAGATAACCTACACAGGCCTTCATCTGGTTTTATGCTCTCCATGGCTCTGGTTAAAGCACGGCATTTTTCTCAGCTCAATATTGTGTATGACCTTTCAGATTTCACCTGTAGTTCCAGCAAAAGCACAATTTTCATTGGCATGTATTGTAATAACTAGTGATGACAAAAGTGTGTGTTTCCAATTTAAACCCGCTTAGTTTCATTTGGCACCTGTGCTAAACTTTACTTAGCAGCAGAAATCCAGGAACAGCGACAGCAACGGAGGCACTGGAGGAGTGAGAGCAAACTGAGAGGGCTGATCTTAATTACATGTGACCATTTGTGCTGTGAGCCTTCTTCACCTGTATGAACAGCTATTTGCACAGCAGCATGTTTGCAGCATACAAGTAGTCACAGCGTAGGGCAGTGCCAGGTTAAATAGCTGTTTTCTGTCCCACAGAATAACTAATTTAATGTCTTCCATGCAGCTGGTACAAAGTATGAACAGAATTCCAGATGTTGCTGCTAAGTAACTTCACAATTTTTAAGCAGATTAGAAAAGCAGGGAATATGTGCAGGGTGTTTCCAGGTATTTTTGCCCCAAGTGCACAACAGCTTGATCAATTAAATGCTGCTTTAGCTGCTCCTTAATCATCTCCTTAGTTAGCAGGCAAATGGTACCCAAATGATGAGCTCCATGCATCCAATGGTGACAGGGCACCCTGACTGTACCACAGCCAGTTCCAGATCAACTGGGGCCCTAAAGGCCCTCTTTTCAGGGTGCCAACAGCACTACTGTTTGAACACCTTGGACACAGTGACCAAGATCCAAAAGAGTCACCTTGGCTCAGACCCCAAGTGACAGAGCAGACAAAAAGGCAAACCAGAACAACAGGTAGGTGAACTGCTTTTCTTCCTTGGTTTCTAGCAGCACACCCTCATGTGCTGGTGACCCTCGTTCTTCCAGAGATGTCAGCATTGCTTTGGGTGCACCACTGCGTTAAGTGAGGCTTGTTTAAAGTAAATCAGCAGGTTGGCACCTTCCTTCTTAAACGTATAAAATCTCCAAGTCAGATGAACAAGCCCAGTGCCCAAGCATTTTATTTCAGAAGCATCTCTCTGGATCATAGATGATCCTGCTAAACCTGACCTCCAGGGACAGGGAAGCTGTGTCAGGCTTTTGCATGAGAAACGAGCCTGACAGAGAAGATGCAGATGTCAGTTTTGGGGGTGGCCCAGTGCTGCCACAAGTGATTAAACCAGATCAAGAACAGATAATTCCAGTTCAAAACTGTGGATAGCAGTGACCACCTGCCAGAAATATCCGTGGCTGTGCTCAAGACCTGCATGGACCAGATTACCCTGCGTTTGTCACATTTTTCTCATGGAGCCTGCCCAAGACGTAGAAATTGTTTGTCAAATTTTCTGACATCAGGGAGAAAAGAAAGGGAAAAAACCAATTACACAACGACTGGTCTGCTGACATTTAAAATGGGAAAATGATGAACATAGAAAAAGAGGTTAAAAAAAATCCTGGGCCAGCAACCCAGAGGACCAAAGACAAATCACAAAGTAGGATGCAACTAATTAGGCTGAAATGCCAACCTTGTTCAGTATTTGGTTCAAAGTATCCACGGTGTCAGGCTGCTACCGTGACCCCCAGGTTGAATATGCCAAGGGGAAATGTAGAAAAGGACTGAATCAGGCTAAGTTAAATACAAATATTTTAAAAATGACATTTTAATTTCTACCTCACCATTTTTAACGTTTTCAAAATCATTAAATAAGCATGTCGCTTATTCTCAGAGCAGGCCAAATGTCAGATGTTTGTATGCATTATTCAGCTGAACATTTCAAGTACATAATCCTTCTCCTTGCTAAACAGGTGATATTATATTAACAGGTTATTTTCTTAAAATGAATGGTGAATAGAAACCAGCTGATACTATAAAGTGGTACATTACTGAATGTGGAGCCAGTGGTAGCCCTGAACTGAGCAATGATCTGCAATGGTCTGCAGGGAGGACCAGGGGAGCAGGCAACCACAACTTTCTGCTCTATCTATCTATGACTTCCAAAGCACATTTCAAGGCACTGGGACCCAGAGTCTCAGAAGTCATCTACCACAATTTAAATTGAGTCACCAGTGCTAATCGACTCTCAAAAAATCTGTGTTCCAGAAGTGTTAAGATGAGCACTTCATGGCTAAAACCTGAAAGCCAAATATGGTTTTGCCTTTGAACAGCCCAAACAGAAAAGCACCCTAGGCCCATCTTCAATGCACACAAATCATGGAATCATGTTCCTTTTCATCAGAAGTGTTTTAAGATAAATCAAACAAAATGAATTTATACCAGGATAAAAAAACCTCTCACCTTAGAAAGTACAGTAGTTAAGCTACTTATAGAATTACACTTACCTGAAAAATAAACTTTGGTAGGTAAATAAGCCTTGTGTAAGCTCTACATGGCAGAGTACATTTTTATTGTGGCTCATTCATGATGAGTGTTTTGCAGGACTTCACAATTAAAAATAGAAAACAGACCTAAAAGGAACAGGTTTGCAACCAACTTCAGTAGGTTCTTCGTAGCCCATGTCATACTCTTCTTTCCAGTGCTGTAGGGTGTTGAGTTTTGTTGCTGTGTTCCCAATGTTTCGATTGCAATTATTTGAGGGGAAAAAGTAGACCTGAAAAGGAAAAAAAAAAAACGAGTGGAGCAGTACACCAGCAGGAACCTGTCCCTGTGACTTTCAGGAGGAATAAGAAATAGGCAGCCACAGCCAGGAAATTATATACGGCCCATTGCATATTCCAAATGTGCTTCCCAAACTTTCCTTTTAGAACTAGTACTTATGTTTCATACAGAATTCGTAACGGGATTGACAAGCTCTGGGGTTTTGAAGCTTAAGAAGCTGCAAGCATTTTTTCTGACTGAGGAAAAGCTGCACACTGACTTGACTTTGCTTTATCTGAATACCAACAAACCCACAACATCACTTCAGGCATTGCTCAGCTTTGTTGTTGTTGTTATTGCTTGTCACATCAAATAAAAATCTAAATCTGTGAGTTTGATAAAGTTCCTTTTCATTTTGTGAACACGAGGTTAACACACAGTTCTGGAGAGAAAATTAAACACTTTCTCCATCATTCAGGTACAGCTGCACTGTGTAAAAGTGCCTTGCAAAAGCAATAGTCTCGGCTGCTTTTGAAGCACAACCAACCAAAAAGCTAATAATGAATAGGAGTGTTCATGATTTCTCCTCTGAAACAAGACATTGCTTTGAGTTGCATTTTTCTCCCCAGATGCTATACACCAGACTCCCATGAAATTGTTTTTCACAGACCCTTGGTATACTTGTATTGACAGGAACAGAGCCCTGCTGTACCATCTGTGTAAAATGTGCCAACTTAACTTAAACTTACCTCCTCTTTTTCAATCCTTTGCCACGCTTAGGTTTGAAAGAATTTACTGAATTGAAACATCCATAGAAAGCAACCTGCAACCATACTCTCAGTGCCCTGAGATAACAAACTAAGGAAATCAGGCAAACTTATCCTGAAAGACACGCTCTTCATACTTTCTTGCTTCTTCTGCAGAAATGAAAGGCTTCCACATTTTCATAACGTCCTCCATTGGCTCATAATATGGACCTATGACAAGAAGTTCACAGCCACAGCTCTCTTTTTAATAGCTGAATAAATGTGGCAAACTGAACAAGATGTGCCATGCTTAATTTAGCACAGACCCCTGTGTTACCAGTGTTCAGAGCTTGTATCATGTTGCTGGCTACAATAAGCCAGCAGAAGTCTAATGGCAATCTTAAAATCACACCCTCATTGTTTTGTATGAACATAATTTGTAATTTTGTCATCAGTTCTGGACTGAGTATATCAATATTGAAGCCCAGTCTCTAAGGTTTGCCTGCATAAAATACCAAAATGCTTTAACTTAGAAGAGTGAATCAGAGATCCAATTATACTGCATAGCCATTTAATATAAAATTCTAACTGAATTATAGTTACACACTTGCATAAAATGACTCAGCAAAGCAACTACAGTAAAAAGGTAAGCCATACCTGATAACATATTTATGTTGTGTTATGTTGCATTGGGTTTACATGGCAAGGTTTTGGTAGCAGGAAGGCTACAGGTGGCTTCTGTGAGGAGTGGTTCCTGCCAGGATCTGTGGCCCCATAGAGAGAAGCCCACACTGGAACAGGTTTGTTGCAGGACTTGTCACCCCATGGATAGGACCCACACTGGAGCAGTGTTCCTGAAGGACTGCACCCTGTGGGAAGGATGGGGTTAAGTTCCCCAGAGAGGTGGTGGATGCACCATACTGGGAGAAGTCCAAGGCCAGGCTGGACGTGGTTCTGGCCAACCTAATCTAGTTCAAGATGTCCCTGCCCATTGCAGGGGAGTTGAAGTAGATGACCTCGGAAGGTCCCTTCCAACCAAAACTATTCTATGACCCATGCTGGAGAAGTTCATGAAGAACTGTCTCCTATGGGAGAGATCTCATGCTGGAGCAGAGGAAGAGTGTGAGGAGTTCTCCCCGTGAGAAGGAAGGAGCAGCAGAGACAACGTGATGAACTGACCACAACCCCCATTCCCAATCCCCTGTGCTGCTTGCGTGGATACAGTAGACAATTTGGGAATACATTGAAGCCTGGGAAGAAGGGAGAGGTAGGGGAAAGGTGTTTTAAGATTTAATTTTAATTTCTCATAATAAATTAAACTCATTTCCCAAAATCTGGATTTTCATATCCAATGTTAAAAGTCCAAACCATGGTACCCATAAGTTATTACTGTACCCTCTGCATGCAGCTTCCCCTTAAAATCTTAATTTCTTAATCTATAAAACAAGAGCCTATACCTACTTTTTGGTATGAACTTGAAGATCTACAGACCAAGAAAAGCTGTTTAACAAACAGGCATGAATAGATAAGATATTTAAAAGAAGCAAAATGCCACTGGTATTATAAACAACATTAGCATTTACCTTTTGTACTATATAAAAAGTAATTAATAAGAAAACACATTCAACTTTTTGTAGATTTAATAAAGTGAAATGACCATTCAATAGAGAAAAACTTCCACTATAATACAGTATCATGGCATAATTTTAACCTTTACGCTTGATAAGCACGAAAATGCTATCCAGGTCAACCCATCAAACAAGAACCTGCACCACCCAAGAGATTTTGATATTATTAAGTTTTATTTTATAGTACAGTGTTGGGCACTTTATGGTAATGTGGAGTCCACCAAAAACTTCTACTGACGCCAGAAATTTGGAAGGATAAAGTAAAAAACAAAGCATACCAAACATTACAGCTCAGTTACTACATATCTAGACAGTGCGCTACTGACAGTAGTCTCAGGTCTGAATTACAGTTCTTGAGATGGCTTTGAACAGTAGTCCAGAGGGTGCAAAAGCATGGAGTAAATTATTAGATTTGGTTCTGATTTCACTAACTGTCAGTAACTAACTACAATTTTAAAACTTGGGACAATGTTGGTTGTTTGGGGTTTTTATATCTCTGAAATTATTAAAGTGATCAATAAAAGCTCTTGTATTTTATGCCTTTCCTGTCAGCATTAAAGGCTCACAGCAAGGACATCATGAGGAATGGTTTCCAAAGTTCACTAAAACTTACATAATGTTGATTTGTTCCATGTTGAGGCATTTCTCACATCTGCCACAGATCTGAAAATAACAAACACTAACTGTCAGCTGGCTAAACATGTAAGCATTTTACATTTCTCTTCCTCCTCAAAAATGATGAAGGAACAGATGAGATGCGCTTGTGTGTACGCTCCACCAAGACTAGCTGTTCCACAGTGCTTTATTGCCTCATTCAAGTATATTAATTTAAAGAAGTTCTCAAAGGAAAACCAAAGGTTAAACCAAAATATACATCAATATACAAAGAAATTAATTTACAAAAAAATTAAAAGGATACTGGTAACATTAGTAGATATTTTAAGTAATGACTTATGATAATTAGGGATGTCACAGACTAAATTCTTAATACATATGGTCGTCACCGTGAATTCTCACATCATCAGTGGTACTGAAAAGTGATGCTTAAGTCCTCATCTTTTTATCAATGATAAAAAATGGGTCAAATTATAAGTTAAACAACATAAATTTTAATATTTAACCTCACATCAACTTAACTAGGTTATAGTTTTAAGAATTACCTAGAACTACCGGTATGTGAACACTGGTTTAAGCTAATTATTTTCATAGACTGTGACATCCATAATCATTCTAGTCATTAGAAATATACAGTTGCCTCATTAGAATATCTTCTTCATGTTTTTATCATACAATCGTATTTCAAAGCTACATGTAATTTTACACATTATTGAAAAAAAAAAATAAATTTCAGTATCTGCCTGAAAAGCAGATGTGCACTAAATTACTTTTAAACAAAGAGAAATATTGCACAAAATTCACTGAAGATTTGAAAGTCAACACATTTCCCCTCACACAACCAAGTAGCTCCCTTATTTTCAACAGAAACAAAATCAATTCACATAGAATTGTAATAAATGTCAACGTACTTGAACTCAACTTATTTTTCAAATGCTAATACTGTTACTGGACTAAATACAAATGTTAGTATTGACCTAAGTAATAGTACAAATTAGAGTACCCTTTACTATAGTAAACTTTGGAGTAACTTCAACTGTGTCACCTGCTTCACACTCCAATCCAGCAGAAAATGGCAATGGCCCTGACAACTATGCAGATGGTGGATGGCCCTCTAGACTAAGGTGGCTGTGGGACTCATCAGGCAACTACATCTAGAAGTTTAGCAGCTCCCAGGAAAGACCTATCAAGTACTTTCAATTGGCCACTGACTAAAACTGTCAGACACTACAAAGCAAATCAAGGAAGGTTTTGCACAAAACCACATACCATCACTGTCCCATTCCTTTTTTTCAACACCCCAACGAACATGAATTCTAGACCAGCTGTGGTCCATGCTCTTGGGGTGATGAGGAGGACACATTCTACTCAGCCCAGATTCTGTTAAGTAAACAACACTTGGCAAAGACATACACATCTAATAGCAGCAAAGAGTTACTGAAGACTAGTCACATCACCATTCATACTTGTTTTGCTGGTGCACTTATTTCTACATTCATTCTCCAAGGATTTACTGCAATACCATGGGGACAGACAGCCTTCACCATCCTGAGCTTTGCAATAAGGAAGCTGCTTGCCTTGGGCATAATTTCATTAGCACATTTCATTCGCCTGAGATTTCAGACTGTTGGGAACACACCGGCTGGAGTCTCACAGCACCTGGCCTAGTGCCTGGCACTAAGAGAAGAAGATGGTAATGCTCTTGGAAATAAAGACCTCCTTCTAAGACTCCCTGCAGAGTCAGGGAGGTCAGCGGCTCTGGGGCTCCTTTCTGAAGCACAGGGTACTAACAGTCATTATTATACAGGGGGTGCATTTGCAAAGGGGCCTTATGCTGGCACATCGATTATTGCATGAAATGTTTCCTCAATTGATTACATGCATAGAAAAAAAGATTTTAGATGCTCCTAGCAACTCCTAGACAGCTGCACCAATGAAAGATTGTTCTGTAGGACTGAATATGATTGATTGTAGGTGGAGAGATAGACTCTGTTTTAAAACCTGGCTTAACTGTTCTTTTGCCTAGACTTTACATTGTTTACAAGAACACAAGGTTATAAACTAGTTTGTTCTAAACCATGAAAAGACATCTAAAACAGTTTTTTTGAGATCTAAACTACTCCTTTAATAGATTGGGTGGGATTTTCAAAAGCACTCAGCATGTGTCTAAAACTCTGGCTGAAGTCTGTGTTACAATGCCTGAGAGGGGACTTCAGCCAGTGCTGAGAGTTTCTGATGACACCACCCAAACAGCAGCAGTACCACTGAAATGCTAAATGACAATGAAGGGCTCAGTTAACAAGTTCTATGACAACTTCTACAACTACATTTTCCTTCAGAACTAGTCCATTTTTCAGACACATGATGCCCAAATATGTGGGATGGAAGAGCCAACCCCTGCCTACTCTACACAGACTTCCCTCTGCATGCATAGAGGGTGGGTAAGGATTACCCTGGCATCCACAGTACTGTCCTTCCCTGAGTATCTGCACTATTTTTAACATACTGCATCTCTAAACACATGGATGGGAAGGCTCTGACTAGGACAACATACTATCCATTCTGCATATCTCACAGGGGATTAATTCAATAGGCAATATTACTTTTGCCTACATGGCTGGGTTGGAATCACTACAACTAAGCAAGAACATGAGACAATATTGTAAAATCTGAATTTCCTTAAAGTTTCCATACCTCCTGAGGACTCCCAGGCTCTGCTTCACCACACACTACTGGAACAACCCAGGAATAACTTCGTCTTTCTACTGCCCTTGCTTTATTCCTCCCATACCGGATGAGTGATATGGCTCATTTCAGGCAACCACTGATGCAAAAGAAACTCCAAAATATTAAATTCAAGTCCTAGTTCAACCTCCTATATCAGAAATTTGTTGTTATGTGTAAGTAACAGATTACAAAGCTTTGTCTAATAACCTAGTATCTTCCTTAAACAGGAAAAATAGGAAGATTTTTGAGATCCTGAAGAAAAAACATGCTTCTGAAGAAGACCACAGGAGCTCTGAATGAGCAGAACTTAGTTCTCACCAGTAGCTGGTGATGAACGTTGATGTTTTTCAAAGACATTAGGAGGATTTTTACAAATAAAAAGTACGTAAGTATAAAACTTGCAAAAAGTACTGGACCTGGAAATTTATCTTAATATGGTACCCAATGTGGTAATAAAACCACTGCATATGTAACCAATAAACAGCTTTATATTATCACAGGGACAGAGAACAACAGTGCTTAACCGGAAATATCAGTTTGGACTCATCTATTTGGTAACTGGCAATTCTGTTTAAATAAGGCACAAATATTAGCCTTTTTATAAGATCACTGATAGTAGAGTGGAAAAGATTCCGTAATATTATCAAGTTAAAAATGTACCTACAGCTAAGTTCAACACAGATAGACGACTGAGTTCTTTCTGAACCCATACAAGATTCAAATCCAAAAAGGATGTACTATTTAATGAGTGTAAACACTGTATGGGCTTTATAAATAGTAAGAAAGCAACGTGGCATTAAGCACAGTAACATTTTGACTGAAATAAAAATAATTCTAAGTTTAATTTTATCTTTCATCTTCTGTTGACTTCTTTTCAGCCTGCATTTTACTCAAATTTCACTCCGACAGTGAATTACTACTATGCCTCAATTTTGAAAGGTTCCACTACCAAGCTTTCACTTCTATGATCCTTATAATAACTATATTAGCAGTCTTACACGGCGTCCACATTTTTTTCACAAAGGTGAGAATGGGACAACCTATGTGGTAACAGAAGTTCCGTGCCTAACTCTCATGTAGAGCCAGTAAGATTCATTCTATCAGAGAGGCACTTTTGAAAACCACTTTTCCTGGCAGCATTCCTGGACTTATGTGTTTGATGGTTTTGCAAGTTGTAATGGTCATAATTTCATTTTTTTTTTCTCCTTAAGACATCAATACTGTTTATTATCTGTAACAAAACATCATTTTAGATGGAACCATGGACAGAAACACCATGTCAGATGCAGAGGAAAAGAAAAAGTGAATCTTGTCAACAAAATGCAAAGACATGAATGAAAATGAGTGAGGAAGTGACACAAGAACAGAAAGCTTTGTGTTTGTCTTCCCTTAGACACATTTGGCAGCACTACATTTAGGTAATCCTTAGAACCAGCAAAGGAGAAGTTTAGGGCAAAGATTTTACATAAAGTTTATGATACTTCTAATTTTCAACAGCAAAATACTTTGCCAAATAACATTTTTATGTTACTAAAAAATCTTCTCAATCATGTTGATACACAAGAGGAAACCAAAGGATAGATAAAGACTTTGGAGTACAGAACTCTGGATACACAACCTCTGACTCTGGAATACTGAGATTCTCTAGCAAAGCAGACTGCAGATGCCCTCAGGAATGTTCACACTCTAATCTGGCACAGATATTTCTGTAAGACTTTCACTTTTACAAACTTTTACCTTCATTGCACCAATTCAGAAAAAAATATTTCTGGAGACTCATCTTCAATGACAAGTAATGGCCCAGCCGGTTTCATACTGGAACAAGCTTAAACGTTTACAATAACAAAGTCAAAGTCTTAATCTACTGAATCTCTTTGGTAAAACATCAGCCGCTGCCTCTGAATGATATGGATCTATTCTCCTAGGTCAGCTGCCTTTCTATAATGCAGTCAAAAAAGCCCCTTTCGTTTGTGTTAGCGAGAAGGAAAATTAATTCATAAAATCTCAATGTGGCAACTGATATTAGACTTTGCCACAAACTACAGTTAAGATACTAAAGCATGATCTGGTCCAAATACTGACCTTATTAACATGCTCAATCAGGCCTATTCTGACATTAAGACTAACCATTCATGCCAAAGATGGAAAGAAGGAAAGAAAAAGTTTCTGACAAGAGTTTGGAAGAGGTGGAGAACATTCTCAGGCACAGCTGATTTTATACTGCTGTGTTATTTCTGCCAACCACATCACAAAGATCCTTCAAACCTGACGATTCCAATCTGCTGAAACTTACTTCATGTCTTTACTATCTTGAGCTACTGTGCAGGACAATATATGTATGGTAAGGTGGGAAAGGGGAGAAAACTCAAATATATAAAAAAAAAAAAAGGAAAGCTTCTCCATACAGCAGCAAGATTTTCCAGACTTTAAAATATCCAAATATTCCTCAGGAATGCTGCCAGGAGGACAAATGCTTGTTCTAAATACAATATACATCAAGTCCATTTATTCTCCTTCACTGAATTTAGAAAGAGACTTTTGGTTGTTCAACTTGGACAAAATAAAAGGTGGCTAAATGCAGTCTCAAACTGAATCTGTAATTTAAGTTTTCTAGTGTTACAAGTAATTTTCAGTCATGACTCTTTAATAATTTAACTAAATACGACTACTAAGGAACAGTAATTCAGTCTACCTTCAAAAAGGCAGCTGCAATAAATGGAAACAAAATGGTTTAAAAGAGGCACAGATTAGTCTTCAAACACCATTAAGATGTGGAAAATAAAAAATAATAGAAATCTACCAATTCCACTTGCACTTTCCTTTCTGAAGATTTTTAGGTGAAAGTCTACCAAGGGAAACCGGATAATATGTCTTTAAAGTGTCTTAGTTGTAAACAATTCAGCACTTCATGTACTTTACAGAGAGAGAAAAGCATGCACTACCGTTCTGAAGTCTGAAGACAGGGCCCCACTTTTAGTTTCAAGTTCCAAGTTATAGTCACAAGAAATTCCATAATTTAAAAAAAATTTCCTTTTCAGCCCCCTTTTGCTGAAGCAAATTCTTTCCATAGAAAATAATTATTGCTGTTTTGTAGGTTTGCATTTATCTTCTAAGATAGTTAAACGTCTTCTCAAAAGATTAAGGCAATTATTATTCATTACAAATAGTAACATTTGTACATTTCAGACAAATCAGATTGCTTGGTTTATTTCATATTTCATGGAATTAATATAGTACCTTCAAAACCTGGTTACCTGTGAGGTGATATCGTTCCTGCTGCTTAGAGGAAGAAAATGCTAGGAAGCACCATATGCTTGCTGTATTTTTAACACAGAGACTAACTAGTACCTGATTTAAGAGTGCATTCATACATTTAGCTCCATTTTGCGGATCTAACTACAGCCAACAAATGAACTGGGTAAACACAGAAGCAGATGTCCCAGTGGCAGAAAATGCATTCAAAAAATTCCCTTCAACCAAAGTGAATTATTTTTCAAATCAAAAACCTCTTATTCCTTTTTCATCTTTTGGTTATCATGTTACATGGAGTCCTGAGTAGTCTCCCGTCAACTTCTGATGGGAGTCAAGTTTCTCTTCTCATAGTTTTCTTACGTTTTATTTCCACTGCTAGTGCTGGATAAGCTATCCTTTGAAATATTTAAACCATAGTGAAAAGCAGAACTCAGTTTACATAATGACACCACTTCTTGAAGAAGCCCACCCTCTTCTGGAGTTTCATTTCCTTTCTTCCCCTCTTTTTCCCAGGGGACCAGAATGGATGGATGTTGAGCAAGACTTGCTGGGTGCTGATCTTCTGAGGTATTGCTTAGTGTTTTGTTCTCCTTTGCATACCTACAGGAAGAATAGCCTGGTTTGAAACTTTCTAGAGAAGTAAACTGGGCACTTGATCGTACTGGAGACAGGCATGTCATACTAGGGGTGTCCATCTTGTCAGTAATATAGGTTTTCTCACTACTTTCTTCTTCCAGCCTTGAGAGAGATTCTCTATGGCCACCAGAAAAAACTTGCTTCCTTGGTGATGGAGGGAGCTGCTTCCCATGGAGGACACTGTCATCCTGCCCAAGGTTCCACTCTGCTTGATCATTAGCACTGCTGCAGAGCAGAGTAAGGTTGCTCTCACTAGGTGCATTTGATTTGTTCTGAAAGAAAGAACATGTGTTTATAGTTAATGTCATAAGAAATGCCTCTACACTAACACTTTAGAAAAGAAAAACCCAATACTGTAAAGAATTTTGTGTGTTCCTAAATTATGATTTGGGTTCAATGTTACAAAATAACAATCCTAGAAACAATGTAAGATCAAGTGTGCTTACACTTCCACACCAGAAAACTGTCTCTTACCCTAAGGATTGCCTTTTGTAAGAGAAAGGATTTCTGCCTCCCCTCTCCATTCAGTCTTTGCATGAGCAGTTTTGACAGTGAACAAAGACACACTTTGCTGGTTTGTACCCATAATATGAGACAGAGCTGGACTAAAACTAAAACCAGATGCCATTTCCTCTTTGCTTCAGTAATTAATTATACCAACTTTCAATATTAAATTTTTTGGGCAAAATGAACAAAAATGGGTATTTTATTAATGTGACCCCTGTGTGACACTCATAATAAAAAAATTACAAGCTTTTTAAACATTTGCATCAGAATTTGCTGTTCCAGTAACAAATCCTCTGCCACAGGATCCCCTTCAGCAAAAAGGAATGTTGGACAGCTGATATGAGCAGGAATTCAAAACCACTAACATTTATTTTGACTAACATCACAGGAGTGACTTGGTTTTAAAGTTGTAAGCAAGCAGTCTGTTTACATTACACGTCCTATGCAGCTCTACCTAAAAAAGGATCAAGGAGCCCTCTTGGAAAGCTTTGGAGTACTACTCTATTGGTGCTTCAGTTGCTATTACCACGTCACCGTATTACTACAACTAGTTTAATGATGCAAGGTGGAAGTAGAAATAAATACATTTTAATCCACATTAAAAGACTAACACCAGCTCTGGGAATACCAGAGTCAACAGGTAAATATAATATTAAGTAAATTATTACATTAGTCACAGGGGACAACACTGATCCAAAATGACTTGGTAAACTGAGGTGTAACCAACCTCTTGGCCAGAACAGTAGTGCAGTGGCCAGTATGGGTGCACTGCTACATAGTCCTAAGAAGATAGATTAGCAATTCTAAGGGATATGCTACAGTGTCTAAACTGCATGTTATTGATTCCACAAGTGCAGAATTCCACTATAAAGGAATTGGAATTGTTTTTCAAATGAAAGCAGAAGACTAACCGCAGTCTTGTAATCAATGTCATCCATTGACCTAAAGAAATCCAGGCTCTTTGCTCCTGAGAGCTTTCCTTGATCTGAACTGTGTGTGCTCAGTGTGTCCAAAATCTCCCCAAGCAAGTCCATTTCTCCTTGATGCTGAGGAATTATTCCAGTTTCACCAGAATCATCACTGTCATAAAAGTAAGCAGAAGCTTCTTCACTGTCTTCTGATGATAACCTGAAAACAAAAAGTTTTCCATCAGTTAAGAACATAAAAGCTATTTTATTATAGACACTTCTGAAATAAAAAGGAGACAGCATTCCAAAACTTCTGAAAGGGACCATAAACCCAGAATTTCTTTCTACTCAAGGGCTTCTTAACATAGATATATGATATCGATGGAGATGAAGCTACCATTAGCTGGTTTTCCCATCTCCTTGCTTTTCCCCAATCACTGCAACTACTGTTTCAAGTCACCCTTACTATGATTTCCCAAATCTTCAATCCAAATTTTATAGTTATCCCAAAATTAGCTAATATTTTCCCTTGACTGCATCTTATATCTAGGTCAATGTTGCTACACCTCTCCAGCTGACCTAGCCACATACTTTTGTGTAGTGGTGAGACTCTCACAATGCAAATCTTCTATCATATGACCAGATGTACTGGAGAACTGCCTATTTTCAAGGAGAACTGGTGGTTTTGTCTCTTATTTTCTCTGTCATTCATTGCAATACTCGTACCTCTGACCCCCACGTTACTGCAGCCTTTCCCTATCTCTATCTATCCAGAATACTACTATAAAGGGCATTTCCATGGCTTGATGATACCCTTAGAACACTTCTGTAGCTCACTCTTCCCTACTGCACCAAGGTCCTTCACAGTTTATAGCTATTATTATCAAACGTTGTCTCCTGATTTCAATCAGAGAATGCCTCAGTGCAGCCTAAACCTCAACTTATGCTTTTCCTTTAATTCACAGAAGGCATTGATAACTTGCAAGTCACAAATTCTCTTTCAGACCCTTCAGAAAACTTCCTATTGTCATGACCACAACACAAGACTTTAAGAATAGATTAGCTGAGGTCATATTGGTTAGCTGAGGTCATATGCCCACCATATTGATGAATAGTGTTTTGCTGCTGCTTTTGTGTATGGAGTCTTTTTATCTTGAGTTTGTGAAGCCTGAAGATTACTGCAAGCTCTTCTAGACACTGTAAATAACGAAACAATACGAAAGCCTGTTCCTCTTTTTCAAAGCAGATTTAATCCTAAACCATTTGACATCATCTAGATCAAGAATCAAGCCTGGACAGGAGAAAGATGCATCACTTGAACTCAATTTTGCTGAATACCACTAGTTACTCTTCCTCCCAAACATACACACACATCCAAGAGGCTTCTTACTTGCTTATTCTCTCCATTTCATCATCTTCATCCAAGGCAAAATCCTGGTTACTGAGATGCTGATTGAAACGAGTCTGGATGATAGAAAGTCAACATTATAAATTTTGTTTATTTTTTCGATTTCAGCATTATTTATTTGGAGCCTAGCTGCTACTATACTCATTAAGGCTTCCTGAGCACTTGATGAGGAAAACCACATATTGATCAAGTTTTCTAAAGGTTGTTATAATAGTGAAGTCCTCAAGCATCACCAATTAAGGAGGAAGAGAAGCATTTTTCTTCAAGGCCTATGGAGGGCCTCGTTATTTATGCAAAGCCTGGAGTGCCTTATTGCTTACGCAAAGCTTTGATTAGCAGAAGACTGGCTATTAGAGGAAAAGCATCACTCAACTTACTAGCTTATCACAAGAAGCACTATGGTTTACTACTTTCTGATAGAAATATTTGCCAAGTTTAGGTTATTGTGG
>JBCJKH010062772.1:0-30544 GCA_039877255.1 Loriculus beryllinus
AGGCAGTAAAAAGCTGCACTTAGATTTTAGGATCAGGCCTAAGCTTGGCACAGCAATGCACTGCATAAACAAGTAATTAACCTCAACCATGTGCCTGATTTTCAGTGACTTCAACAAGACTCAAAAATGAGATTTTTCCAGAGACTGATTTGAGGACATGGTAAGTGTGTTGCCAATTCAGAGCCTGGCTGCAGCTGTTCCATGTGCAGAACCTGGACCAGGGGTTGCACTGGGTGACGCTGCTCCATACCCATTGCCTTTCCAGGACAGATGCTCTCATTGCAACTCAGTCCATCACATGCCAGAGCTGAGCTTTCAGATGCTGCAGTTAAACTGCCACAGCCTCTGTGGAAAGCCCTCCACAACTTCATAGGAAATTCCAGCCCTGAAAATGCTTATTTGGGGGCTTTTTAATCATTTTAACAGGAAATTGCACATAAAATGCTATAGAATAGATAGGAAATCTACTGAATTTCAGAGCCTACTTCAGATTTTTTTCTGCTGTGCTCCATCCTTGAAGATCTTCATGCTTTCACCAATATTAAATTCTGCAGGACTTTTCCACAGAGGAAATATGTCATTTATTTTCTTTACGCTCCTGACTGAGCAAATATAGACAAAATAAAGTTTACTGTGGCACAAGGGAGACTTGAATATGAAGTTGCTTTTCAATCATCTGACGTTGCAAATGCCTGGAGCTGTGACTGATATCTCACACCCACAGCCAAGTATGTTGCTTGGAAAATCCTGTTACATGAGCGAATGAGAAGGGTAAAATATATTAACCAAAGTTTTTCGCTTTTGCAGAATTTTGGGGGTTTTTCTTCATTTTTCCCTTATCTGTCTTGACTTTAAGAGGCTGACTCACAAAAAGCGTGATTTTCCTACCCAAAAGAGAAACGCATCCTCAGAATTATCACATCTGGTCCAAACTGAATCTTGATCCATGCACGTACTTTCTCCAGGACTGTTTCAGACTCAGGGTTGTGATTCAGGTGCATCTTCCTAACGAAGATGAATTGCATATGGGTTTCCTTGCAGTTTCAGAGACCTAAAAGGCTTCACAGAGACCAACAGAGGCAGATTTTTACATGAGGAAAGACCCACTGGTGCATGTACATCTTTATCTTAGTTCATATATGTAAGAACAGGAAGATTGAATATTCGTATATGCCTCTCTCTAATTGGGAGACTAATTATACAGGTACAGATTTATAAAAAGAATGGAGAAAGAGGACTGAGAAGAGGTGGAAGAGTGGATTATCAACTCCATCATGCACAATGTATGCTCCTGCATCCCAAAGACCTATACTATCTCATTCCCAGGGCTAGGCTTCATCCAATCCCACTGTTCAGTCACATTTTCATGCACACTCATATGTTTCTTTACATTGCTAAGTTACACAAGTCCAAACACCTATGTGCTATCTGAAAATGTCCAGCTTTGAAATCTGAGCCCTGCTATCAAAGCTGGATAATGATAACCAACATAAAAATCAGATTCAAGGGATTTTATGTCTTGAATTAACACAGCAGAGTAGGTACCATCCATGGCTTTGGTGTCGCTGCTGCAAAATGCATGTTTTGATTCAGTGCCCTGGGAGCCTCAAGTCTGCAGCTTATATTTCTTTTCCAATTATTGCTGTGAATGGATAAAATATATTTTAATATCTTTGTGCTAGGAGTCCTATCTAGAGAGAGAGAGGTATTTCCACTGCACTTCAAGACCATTACATTTGTTTGCACAATTCACTTAACTCTGGTCCATGATATCGCCAGAAGCCCTTGATGGAATTATGGTTCCATAATTATAGCTTTATAAATTACAGTCCTTAATAGCTTTAGGGCTGGATTCTCTCTTGCAATAAATCATCAGGGCTTCATTGATTTTATTGAAGTATATGGAGGTATGTCAACTTACACCAGCAGAAAATCGAGGTGAGATTCTCACCCTTTGAAGTCATTGGGAGCTCTGCCATCAACTTAAAGGCAGCCAGAAATTAACCCTTGGTCCTCATTTTTCACATCCACTTTGTTACTGTGAACTGCATCAATACAATAAATCGTTGAAAATAATCATATCACAAACCAAAATGATGTTGCTAATTAAAATCTGTCATTATCACTTGTGCTCTAAAAGGTTGGGCACTAAAAGGGTTTGATTCCCTACCGCTCTGCACCTGAGACTCCCTTTGTATAGCCCAACACGCCCTCAACTCCTGTAATACCCCAACATCTTTTTATGGATGTTCTTTGATATGCACACATGAATATAAAGTTTCAGACTATGTCACTGTGCACTCTCAGCTTATTTATTGTTCATGCATGAGCCTCAGTGAGAGGAGCACATAAATAACTTGAAGACATCCAGCATTTCAAATGATCAGCAAATGGATGGATGAGTTCACTCAGGCTCCTCAGGCAATGTGTACAGTCTTCTGCCAAGAAACCAGACAGTAGAAGAGAAGGTTAAAATACTGAGCGTGTGGGGAAGCATTGCACTTGGTGAAACAAACATTCATACATAAGTAGTGAAAGTCACTCACTGCCACGGGTCAGGTTTGACCTAGCATTGATCACTCGGGATGGATGCAACAATTGCTCACTTAAAGAATAAGTAAAACACACTGTCAAGTCTTCCCCATTAAAATAGCCTACATAGACCATAATAGTTCTGTGGTCTTAAATTTGGCTATCTGCATTTTCAGTTATAGAAACAAAGTCACTGAAAATTTCAGTATAAACCAGCTATTGATTTTTATGGCGACCAAAATGTGCACATCTGTGCCTTGCCCAAAGTCAATTTTGGCAGTGTTATCAGGGATCATCAGTTCCTAAGTCCAACCAGTGAACCCTCAATCACAGCTTATTCCATCTGATGTCAATTAAAAATCAAAACAGATACTTCAGAGGACAATTACTAGGGGGTCTGTTAAGAACAGCAAAGCACAGGCCCAGATTTACCAACAGGTGAGGCAGTTGTGATGTATGCAAAGGAAGGCATAAAATGTTTATCCATTTAAGCCACAGTGACTGATGAAGGGTAAGCTTGAGAGTGCTCTCTTGGGTATTCCTGCATCGCAGTTTGGTTTTCCTTTCCTCTGTGCTTATGGTTACAACTGTATTATTTGTCCCTCAGCTAAGATAAACATTTGAATCTGTTACAACAAATTTACTGGTTGCAGTCAGAAAAAAGCTATCTGTTGCTTATTGATAGCTCCACCACAGAGAGATAAGGGGCAAGCTGTTTAAAACATTGAGCTTCTCGTAACAGGGGAATCAAAGGCCATGAGGCAGGCAGGCAATGAGGGAGCTCCAGCTCCAGGGCAGGCTGTGCTCTCATGAGGAAGCCTGGGGCAGCTGAAGCAGGGTTTTGGCTATGACACATGAAAGGTGGCATTTAGGAAGAAAGCATTTCTTCAACTTGTGTCAGGACCACGATGAACAAAAAGCAAAGACAGGAACTCAGGGAAAGGGTAAAGCACTGCATCCAAACCGTATCCAAGGAGAGGATAACTGAGAAATTAAAAGCACTTAGCCAGACACTTTCAAATGGACATCTCAATTTAGAGGACGATGTGCTGGTGCCAGCAGCTACCCTGTAAGGTATGGATCCGCTGCAGCACAAATTGCAATGGCAGGGAGGAGCCCACTCCAGCATTCCTGAACCCACAAGCTTTCATGTGAACCAAGCTCTAAAAATAACATGAAAGCCATATCAAAAGTGAATTGATGAAGTCAATCCAGGGACTTTTTTCTTTGCTGTTGCTTGGAGGTATGTTGTAAGCAGTTTCACCTCAGCCATGTAGTACTAACTCATTGTACTACTGGAGGAGAGAGAAGTTTTCACATAACAAACACAGCTACTCCAAGCTACCTGCAAGGCAGTGATGAATACAGCCGCAGGGACTGCATTTTTCTGGGTCCAGTGCATTAACAGAGTGTTAACCAGGAGAACATTAATTATACATTGTCACTGCTGCTCACCCCAAAGGAATTCAGCCTGGCAAAACACCATCACAAAAAGGAAGCCATTTGGAACGAATCGACGTGTGTGTGACATATATAAATGCCATTTGCAACCTACCATGAAGGCTCTCGTGGCTTGAACTGGTTGTCAAGGTCTGCAGTATCATCAAGAACACCCTCAGATCATGGTCCAGTGACTCTCATCTCCACTTAATGAGCGCTGACAGGGAGATGAGAACAAAACCCAAGATACCCTCTGGTAACATTTCTAGGTATAAAAACTCCTTTTCTGATGAAGCTATAGGCTTGAGCTTTTTTTTCCACTTAATTCTTGTTTAAGATAGACTTCAACATTTCAGTGACTGCAGACCAAGACATCTGGATCTCTGGGATTAGCAATGTGCTGTAAGGACACGGCTCCCTGAGTGTCTGCCTAATTTCATGCCCAGAGCCACCTGACTTGCTTGAATCCACACTCTCCCCACAAGCCAGTTCTTTACTGTGAGGATGATGAGGCACTGGAATGGGTTGCCCAAGGAAGTTGTGAGTGCTCCATCCCAGGCAGTGTTTAAGGCCAGGTTGGACAGAGCCTTGGGTTGCATGGTTTAGTGTGGGGTGTCCCTGCTTATGGCAGGGGGGTTGGAACTAGATGATCCTTTCCAACCCTAACTATTCTATGATTCTATGATTCTGTGACAGTTACTTGTGAAGACAAATGCCGTAACTCCAAACAATTCCCCTTTTTTTTTTTCCTCCCCCAAATTTTATTGCTGAGCATGATGCTGCATGGTCTGGAATATCCCTTGGGTCAGTTGGGGTCAGCTGTCCTGGCTGTATCCCCTCCCTACTCCTTGTGCACCCCCAGCCTGTTCACTGCTGGGGTGAGAGCAGAAAAGGCCTTGACTGTGTGTAAACTCTGCTCAGCAATAATGGAAACATCCCGGTGTTATTAACACTGTTTCCAGCACAAATCCAAACCACATCCCCGTAACAGCTACAATAAAAAAAACTAAGTCTACCCCAGCCAACAGCAAAACACCAGGATAAGTAAGTCATCTGAAAAACCTACCTAAATAAAGCATTCTACCTACAGTTGCTGTTCCTTCTTTTCTCTGGGTTCAAATCTGAGTCTGTGGACCTGGGTATTATCTCAGTGCATAGAATGGTGTGCTTGCATTGCCATCATGCCCTGCAGGGATATTCATTCCCCTTCCCAATCTGGCAGCCTGTGCTTGTGAGCAAGACTCATTACAACTGAGCATGCTGTTCTGTGGTATGCCCTAAGGCGGCGGAAATGACTGTGGTCCAGCTCTCAGCTCAAGAGTATTGTGCACCAGGATATTAACTGTAAAATTGGCAATATTGCTTTGGTGCAGAGGCTTCCTCCAGGCACCCACAAGACAGATGGCTTTATCAGTACACAGCCATTCACCTCTGCATTGCAATTGGGAAGAAACACAAACAAATTTCCAACTATCTTTGCTAAGCACTTTTACAGCTGACTATCTGAAATTAAAGCACCCTCCCTTGGTTGTGCTTTGCATTTTTATAGTGACTGTCAGTCTTTTTTCCACAGTGCAACACTCAGCCTTCTACAGAGTTTCTAATGCTCACAGAAATATGTGACACTAAGTTAACCAAGATGAGAGCTTCTGACTGTAGGGAGCCAAGCAAAGGAGGATTCTGCATAATCTGTATAATTGGACACTTCCTGTAGACCAGTGTAAAAAACAAATTGTCTCTAGTAGGGAAAGGCTTTTGTGTAGTAGTTCATAGGAATGCACTGGTAGCCATCTCATGGAAAGTCTTTGTAGAGCCTGTACAAAAAGGGCAGCTTTCAGCCCTGCTCCTCCTGAAGTGAACTGTGCACTGGTCTTTGAAGTGGTATGAGCCAGGGATTGAAGCAGTGTGTTTCTCAGTAACTGAGTCTTTGCCTCAGATGAGTGGGAATCCATTAATATTGTCCTCAAGCTCTAGTGAGTTTTTTATCAGTCAGAAGCTGGTTAGAGCTGAATTTTGAGATGAAGCAGCCCAGGCATTTGCACCCCCTCACAATGGTAGTATCTGTGCTCCAGTTTCCAAATAAAGATGACACAAACTCGCCATAGGTGAGAGGTAACACCAAACCATGCTTATCTACTAGTGCCACATTGCCATCTGGGAAAAGCAGTTGGCTGAGATTTCTGTATGCTGTGAAATGGGAGGAGTTTGCAATCAGCTCTGAAAGTAACTTGCAGGTGGGACAATCTGTCCAAGTGGTTCCTAATTCACAGAGAAGCCATGTAATGAAAGCTGTCTCTCTGCATGCAAACTGGAGAAATCAACGTCTGATAGTCACTGAAGGTCTGTTGGCAAGGCTATGATGCAGGAAGGAGATAAAAAACTCAGTGGAGGTGTTTTTTTTCCTGTACATACTGGGGCAGTGAACTTTGGAGAAGGAGCATAGGAAGCTTGGAGGAAGCCCTCTCTCTAACTCTTTGAGTGAGGAAACAAAATCCCAGAAGCTTATATTTGAAACCCTCCCTTTTATCTCCAGGTCTGGGTAAAAAACACAGTAATATAGATCGTCAGGAAGGTGTAGAGAGGAGATGAGGAAGGAGGGAAGAAGAGTAAAAGGACACATCTCTCTTGAATAGTCCTGTTTTCTCATTCATAAAGAGGAAAGTTTGCCTACTTTTCTTTATATCCTTTCTGCCCTTTCTATATCTTTTCCAAGTCTGCTTCATCCTTTCAGAGATGGGAGGACCAAAACTGCACGTTATTAAAATGCAGGTTCACCATGCCTTTTTTGAAGTTTGCTGTGATTTTTTTCTCTGGTCCTTTCCAAGTTATCCAGTTGCTTTTTTGACCCCTTACTGGGTACTGAGCTGACATCTTCATAGACTGTTACTTCATTCCTGAATGGTCCTTATCAGTTCAAGTAATTGCGTGCACCAGAAGTTGTTGGTGATCATAGTGCTCTTCAGCAGCTCTGCCCCGTCAGCTTTTAATTTTAGTCCCTATGATAAAAGTAGTGGAATCAGCAGTCTCTGTTACCCCATTATTTATCACCTTTTCCAGGTCATTTAGGACTTTGCTGAGTAGCACAGATCCTGGCACAAAGTTCCATAGGATTGTCTCAGTGATTTCCTTCCAGTGGGAAAATTCGGCATTCCTTCTTTTTCTTTTTCGTCTTTTAATTGCTTATTCATTCAAATGAGGATCTTCTTAGCTCATGAAACTTCTTTTTAAGTGTGGTGGTTTTTTCCCAGTTACTTTTAAAAATGTACTTTGGTACACCTTGTCTGCTTATTTGTGAGTTCCTCACAAAAAAAAAGCCAGGTATGTCAAGTATGTCATCCCTTTACAGAAGCTTAATGGGGTGCTTCCTTATACATCTTTCCATATGTCTGCTCATTCTTTTTCTTGCAGTGATTCTACTGACAAGGACATCAGATTCACTGGTCTATAGCTTCTTGGATTACCCCTGGAATCTTTTGTAAAACTTAGCCATTTCACCACCTTCCCATTGCCTGACACTGAAGCAATTCCCTGTGAGAGGTTACACACCAGGGCTCACAGTTGTGTTATTTTATCCTTCAGTTGGTTTAGAGCTCTTAGGTGAATACCATCTGGTCCTAGTGGGCTGTCAGGCTTGTGCCCTGGGAAATACAGTCTCTTAAGAGAGAACTCTAAATGCAGTTCGTCATGCTTAAGTACAAATGCTCACTGCTTTGTCCCTGTTGTTTTGTTTTCCACTCCTAGGTAATTTGAATTCTGTTTTAATCATTTCTGCTTGGCCTCACAGTCAGACAGCCGCCGCACTTCATCAGAACGAAGACTGCCTAATGAAAAAATAAACATTATAGAAATGCTGTTCTTTTGATTAAAATCTTTTTCACACTTCTTTGCCCACATGGTTTGTTTTACCCTCTTCTTACATTGATGAAAGAATCTTGCAGTGTTCACCTAGAGAGTTCACAACATAAGTCAGGTACCTTTACAAAGGATTATGCCTAAAAATAGATTAGTGATCATGTTAAATAGCCACAACTGTGCTGGCACAATGCCACGCCACAAATAATAGATGTCTCTTTAAGGCATTAGGCATTTAAATAGGAATACAGATAGTAGGGGATGGGCACCATGTGTAATCAGCAATGTGAAGGCAATTACAAGGAAACAAAACAAGGGGACGTGTCAGAAGGTGTGTGAGAACAGAAACTCAACTAGCCAGGTTCCCACTAAAGCTACGTAATTTAATTTAAAGCTTTGAAACATTTCCTATCATACTTGGAAGCCTCCAGTAATTTATTATATTGTAGTTTCAAGTCTTACAAGAGAATTAATAGAACTTCTGTGGAATCAGAATTTTGGGTGGACTATTTAGTTGGCCTGTGGCATTGACAACACACAGCATACAGTAATATATATTCGGGCCTTTATATCTGCGAGGAGGGACCAAAGCACTTACAGTGTCTAAATTCGAAACCATTTTTGATGTTGCAGATCTAAATATCAATTCCCACTAAATGTAAGTAACTTTCCTACCTAGCAGACTGCTAAGGAAGACTTCAGAATCTCTTTATGGTTTTGCTTATGCATTTGCTTATGCAAGAACGGTAAATGTCAATAAAATTCTACATTTTGATAATAGCTCCAGATTAATTTTAACTGTAATCACATATAGAACAAGTTCCAGCCTTTCCAAAAAGAAGATTCTACAGGTTTGTTTAGAAGGTGGATCAGGTGCCTCTGTAGGATTCATGACTCACAATTTAAAGCCATATGGACTATAGTAACCCACACATTTTGACTATCTGAAAGTTTTGTTTGAAAAGAACAGAGATGTACTAGAAAAACGATTGACTGAAGCTGTGTACTTCTGTTGTAAATCGGTGCTTTAGAATTGAAACCAAAATTATGGTCATGCTTTGAATGTGTCTATATTATCTTCTCAGAATGAATCCTTTTCCATTCCAGAGTCCTGGTACCCCAAAGATCCCTACTGCAGCTATTGTTTCACACTGTGTCTGTGCTTTGAAACAAATCAAAGGTGTCCCTAGCTACAGAAAAGCACAGGATACTCTATGTCAGGGTCTTTCTCACACATAAAATGAGGCCAAGCCTCACAGTCATTCGCAGGTGTCACCTTACCTATCTTCAGCTGCCATACCAAAATACCTGGAGTTCTGGAATTACATGTTGGATGGCTGCTTCTTAAGAGCTCTCCTTTGCGTGGTTCACAGTGAAGATTTGGCATGTGGGTAACAGGGTTGCAATGTGGGACATACATAGGGTTGGAGGTGGAAGAATCCTGCTCAATAGTTAGTTGCATATGCACCTGCCCGTGTGCACAGTTTTACTGTTGATAAAATTCCCCAGTAGCAATATAGAACTTCTGGGAATCATCTGTCCAGCTCTTTACAAACAAGTGGTTCAAATTCGGTTTCCTTTGGGCTGTGTGTGTACATTCATAATGGACAGGTTACAACCCTACACAGGTCAGTATTGGCTGTACACTGCGTATCAGGCTGCAGAAGATATATGAGGTGCTGTGATGGAGCCGCTCATGATCTGGGGCATTCTGCAGAGGGAGTGAGGGATACCCGTGGACATGGAGTCTGACAGTCCAGTTTTTTGTCTCATCAGCCACAGAAGCAGCAAAGGACACAACGTGAAGAGTTTTTGTTACAGATTGTTCATATCAGCTCTGACAGTGAAAAAGCACCCACTGAGGACTGGGTACCCATGAACACATGTTCAGTCTGGCACAGGAGCCGATATCTGGTGGGTGTCTTGATGCAGATACTGATTTCAGTGGCCCTTGGGAGCAGAGTGAGAGGGTATGCCTTTCTCTTTCACAAGCTCACCCCTCTTTGTTCAGCCTCTTCTAAATGGAAACAAAATTACAGGCTGTTCACAGGAAAGAGCCTAAGAGCCTAATGTCTTGTTTCTTTGCAAAGTAGCAGCCATTGTATGTCACATCTGTAAAGCAACAAATAATACACTGCCTTGGATTAATAGCAGCTAATTGGCACACACAAACACAGGAGTGGATGTGCTATTGAGTAATGATGTGTCTTGTGAGTCTTACATATCTAGCTATATCTATAGATTTCCATAGGCCTCCCTAGTTGGATCAGCAGTGTTGGTTGCTGAAAAGTGCCTTTATGTTAAATGATGATACCCACCTTCTTCACAAACTGTCAGGATTGCTCTGTGTGTCCTTCCAGTGCACTACCTTACTGAAGTGGTTGGTAAGTGCTCTGAATACTGGGATCATTGCAAGACTGAATTATACTTGTGAGAAAAAGGGAACTCTGCTACCAGCTCTTTCCAGGGTTAACTGTGACTCTGCACTTATACTGAAAGTCTGTCTGCTGCCTGCCAGATGTGATCCTTCCCAGAACAATTGTTCTAGAGAAATCGTCCCACCAGTATGCACCCAGAAAATTATCGGGCCAACAAGCACAGCCCATCGTGTTCCAGCTCATCTGGTAGCATGTTGTGCCGGTTGATTTCTGAACTTGCCCCAGAAGCATCAACACATAAAGCTGTTGCTCAAGAAAGACAGCTGATTTTCTGCTATTCTTTTGCTGCTAAATTTGTGTCAGTTTCTATTATTCTGTCCCTCAATGGCATCAAGGCACTATGGGTAGGCAGGCTGCAAATGCAGGAGTGACTGGTTAGCCGGGGAGCTGTGGGAAGAGAACAAGTCAGTTCTCACCAGGAAATAAATTAGTAGTTTAAGCTACTTCAATGGTAACTCCATAAACCTCAGCAACACAGTCTCTTGCTGCTGCCTGTCTGTAACCTTGGGTGACTTAGAGGACTGAACTATCTGCAACTGTCTGTGCGTCAGCTCATCTGCACAGTATTGCAGTCTTCTTTTATTGACAGTACTTCCTACTTCCATCATCACCACGTTCCAATACATCTCCCTATTTTTGTGCACTGCAAAGATATTACTGTGTAATGCAACAAGATGACTAACACTGTTCCTGTTTCTTGCCTGCCTTAACATCTTAAAATTCATTAACCACCTTCACATCCCTCCTTAACGCTGTGCTTTGGTGCACCGCCTACAACAATTTGGAAACAATCTGACTGTGAGTGAGCTGAGAACATTACCTCCCATGCCAGCCCATATACTCTCTTTGTTTCCTGGGCTCCTCCATCTGGTGGCATCCATCTTCCTCCCCATGGACTGTAGGCTCCTTGGGGCAGGACCATTTCTTTCTTCTGTGAGCTGTGCCCATCCTGTTACACCTGCAGAGCTGGTGGTTGAGTTGCTGTGGTTTTACGCAAAATTCCTTTTAGGTTACCTTTAATTTTTAAGTAATGCACAGAATGATTTGCAAGGACATGCTCTCAGATCTAATAACTGTTGAAGTCAAAAGCCCAGGATACAATTGCATGCAGGGGAAGATTTGCTGGCTTGTTTTCTTTATATGGTTTGGTTTGTTTATTTCCCTATAGGGACAGCACTTTGTGTTTATTGCTATCCTGCACGAAAAGCCACAGTAGAAACCATTGGTAGGTTCAAAATCCTGCCCATATTCCTCCACCCTCCTGAAGGGTGGTGAATTTTGGAAAGTACTTTAGTTATATATCTGAATCATTTTCAAAATTACAGCTTCAGAAGAATACATTTTGCTATTGTTTTCCACGTATAGAATGAAAACGTATATGCTTTATGGGAAATACTCTTTTAATATGCTGCCCCGGTATCAGTGTGGAAGGCCTAGACTAAATCAAGCTTAATGACCCTTGAAGCCAGTGGAGAGTGTTGCTTTAAACTACTTTATTATTCAGAAGTGCAACCGCACGTAGGCAGTGCCCTGCAGTGTCCTGCCTGCAATCTTCATCCATCAGGTAGGAGCAGCAGCTGTTGGGACACATCAGCTCCAACCACTTGAGCATACAGTGGGTCACAAGTAACTGATGCCCATAAGCATGCACATTTGCCACCACGTGTCCTTTGATGCCTTAGCCTACATGCTGCCATGAGCCTCCTGTTGCAGGTGTGCAGTCTGCCTTCCCATGGCATTTGCGGGTGCCCAATCCCGCTGCTCGTGGGGCAGGATTTTCCCCTTCCTGGTCTCATGTTCTTGCTCTTGCGCTGCTGTTCTCACGGCCTTGCCCCAGCAAAGCCAGTAATGTGGCTATGGTGAGTTCTCATAGGAAGCACCTGCAGCAGTGGGAGAATTACCTGCCTTTCTCCTGCTTCTACCTCTGTTGCTTGGAGCTCAAATAATACACATACTTGGAGTGTAGCATTTGGTCAGCAAACACCAGCCCTGACCAGCAATAACAGCATCACAGGCAGGAACCATCAGCAGCAGCTTGAGCAGGTCCCGGTACAACTTGTGTACTTCCTGCAAGGAACTTTCTGGGCTGACCCTGATGCACTGGAGGACAGCCCTGGAGAGGCTGTTCACCTGGGAACCCACATCACCCCTCTTCCCACTGACCACTGAAATATTATTGTAGAGGGACATGATGTAGTTGCCCTTTTGTCAGGATAAAAGTAAAAATGCTGGAAAGGAGCTGGTAAATGAACTGAAAAATAAGAATCATGGTATGGAGCACAGGCAGCAAGGAAAACCAGGAGATGAGCCTGATTTTAGAAGATAACTTATTTAAGGTTCTGAAAGTGAACTCAGGATGATGGGAGAAGTAGCTGTCTCTTTCAGAGAAGCTAACAAAGTCTGGGGCACAGAGACAAAACAAGTCCTGGGATGATTACAGTGGAGTTTGAGCCTAAATATCTGAGGCATCTGTCTCAGGGTGGTCAGCAACACGGTCTCGGTGGGCTGCAAAACCTGTCAAAGGCCTGGGCCCCATGCTGCCATGCTTACCCTGCTGCCACTGAGCTGTGGTGGGTGACACACTTGTGTCCCTGTACCATGCTCCAGAGAGGCAGGGACACGCTTGCAGGCAGCACAGGCAGCGCAAAAAGCTTCTAAGGAAGTGCCAGTCCAGGAGGGCTTCTAACAGTGCGAGGAGGAGTTGTTCCTTTTGGTTGGTTCCTGCTGCCTTTGGTGAAGCAGCCCTTGCTGCTCCTAAAGGCACAGGGTTACCGCAGGGAAACTTCTTATGTCATTATTGATTTCTCCTCTTAATGAAGAAGAACACAAGGTGGTGGATATTGACAGCTGGGTTCAATGTGTCCCTCGTCTTTAATTCTGGGATGAGGAGGATGTCAGCATTTCATTTGCATTCTCATCTGCTTGATGCCTATTAGAGAACAGTGCCTCCATAAAGCAATGAAGGCATTAGTAGATGAACGAGGCAAGCCGTCTGTGTTGCGCATGGAATGCCCGTGTACTTGCCAAGAGAGCCCTTGGCTGCTGGTGCTTTTCCTCTTCCATTAGCAGCTCCCCTGGCCAGGAGGGGCACGGTCATCTGTGCATTGTGGCAGTCAGGACTCAAGGGGCTTGAACTTCAGAAGGAACAGAGGCAGCCCCTTGTTTGTTCCAGGTTCTCCCCTAACAGCCTGGGAAGGTTATTCTTTCAGAGTCCTCAGGACATTAATACACATTTTGGTAACACCTGCAATTACAGAAAGCGTTCTACAACTCAGCTGTGTTGATCATGGCCAAAACATCATTTTTAAAGACAGTTGTGGCATTCAAGGCATACTCTTTCCCACCCTTTTATTCTCCACACAAAGAGACTTGGTTGGAAAGCTCTCCCTTTCTGAATGCTGTGCCATAGGAATCTCACCGTTGTTCTTCGAACGGAAAAAATTACACAGAAAATGACAGAAATTGTTAGTAACACATTTTTTGCCACTCCTGAAATTCTGATACTGCAATACGTAGGTTTTTCTATAAACGCAGGCAAGGCTGGAAGCTCAGCATGCTGTGTATTTCCAGAAGAACAGGACTCCAGAGCATTAGCCTTGTCCTGTTCTGGGCAGCAAAACCAGGCATTCTCCTGGTTGTGCAGGAAAGTTAGTTGGGACATATGGTGAGAAACAAGAAGAATAAAAAGCCTTTGCCTTTTTATAGCATAGATTTTCATCCCAAATTCATTTGGGCAGGTACAGTGACTCGTAATTACTGATGTGCTTTCCATTAACATCAGTCAGCTCTCAGTTTTATGCTGTTTCCTGTTAATGCAGTAGTTCCTACAGCTAAATTACACAGTGGTTAAGGTTGGCTTGGGGTCACTGTGCAAGTTCATATTTTAACAAATAACCAACAGATTAGCAGGTCCCCAGTCACTTGCTTTTAGTATTTACAATGATGCTATAGGGCAAGTTCAACTCAAGTGACCCTTTTTGTGAATGAGATACAGCTTCACTGGGTTCACATGGTAAAAGCGTGCTACAGCGAGAGGTAAAAGAGATCTGCCCAGTGTGTGCTATGCAAGCCAGAGCCTCGGAAGAAAGCAGCAGCATTCCTTTATCTAACATTAATGAAGCATATGTTACGAAGTTCTGGGAATTCTTGATAAGTGGTATTGTTGTGAAATACCTAATGTAGAGTATTTTTCCAGGTAGAAACATTTCATGTTTCTGCTCTTTTTATTGCAAGAATTTTTCTCAGAGAGCTATAGGCTGATGTGGCAGAGACTGAAAGGGTATAAATCAACACTGTTCTGTGGAGCACTTGTGATAAAAACTGGGGTGGGCTCATGTTGGTGCACTACCACCTAAAGATTTTTACCCTGCATGTTTAGAATTATGACTGCAACAGGAGCCAAATTCTGCCTTGCTATCCATATTCAAAGGTGCATGTATTGATAATGGGGAAAAGGAGCTTTTTTAGCACAGTTTATTCATGGACACTCCTAAAAGAAGGAGATATTAATTTTTTTTTAGATTATATTTAACCACTTCTTCTCACATTGTGTATTTCACAATCACAGGAGCAGAACTAAATCCATCTTATACCACTGAAAAGAAATCACAGTTAACAGAAAGGAGTAATAACAGTAATAATAAGTATTAGATTAGATTTTTAGTGGTAAAGCTTTAGCCGTAAAAAAGGGGCAATATGCTGT
Organism: Loriculus beryllinus; assembly: GCA_039877255.1. Lineage (NCBI taxonomy): Eukaryota > Metazoa > Chordata > Aves > Psittaciformes > Psittacidae > Loriculus > Loriculus beryllinus. The sequence continues at coordinate 14,965 of JBCJKH010062772.1, forward strand.
GTAAAAGAGAACACTATCAGACAAAAAAAGAATTCATTTTCAAATGTGCCTCTAAATAACTCTGTTGTATTAGCACATCTTTTCAACTCAGGTCATGACCACATTAAGCTTCCTACCCAGTCGGGTCATCCTATGGGTATAAATATATGCTCTAAGTTATATAAAAGCCATCCAATCCTATTTGCATTATGGCTCCAAGACACAAAATGCTATGATGGCCTCCTTTTTTATGTCCTGTGCTATCTATAAAGCAAGCTTAGGCCCTTTTGTTCTTAAGGAGGTCAGCTGTCACCTTGCTCTCTTAATAAGCTTTAGGCATTCCTGGAGAGTTTTCCAATATTGCGAGGCATACCTGGCCCCAGGCAGGACAGCTACAGCTCTGCCAACACCTAAGCGGTGCAGACAGATCCCATGTGACAGGTTATGCAACAGGAGCTGGGCTTTATATATCCCTAGGACCTTGAGCATCGAAAGGGCTCGAGGGAAAAGAGCATCAGGTGAGGAAAAAATGTTTGCATACTGTGGTTCTTGGAGTGCTTTGGCATTGTAGTGAGCCATATTAGACTTAATCTTATGTTTCATTAAGAGGTCAACTTGAAAAGAATAGCTGATATGTAGTAATATTTTGTGTGGTTTATATTGTAGGGACAGAAATTCTACAAAGACTCAGAAACCATGCTTTTTCCTCTCCGGAGAATGACACCTGGGTATATGAGGTTGTTGCAGGTATGAAAATCCTGTCTTTTTCTCTGCTTTTAATTAGACCTTTGAAATAGCAGTATTTCTCTTGCTCAGACTGATTTGATTTCAAATTATTGCATGACCAACCCAAGGGAACATGGGCTTGTGGTGGGTTAACTTGCATAACACTCAAAGAAGTCTTAATTAAGCCTCTGCTGAAAAGTAAATGAATTATGATAATTCTTGATAATTGGTATCGTGCTGGAATACCGAATGCAGAACACTTGAAATGAGCTTATGTATCTGCAGTGCCTGAACAGAAACTACTTCTCCATCATTTTCTCTTGCAACAGCTTTGTGTGCTCGGGGCAGTAGGAAAATGTTAATGGGAAGGATGCTGGGTTCCCAAGTGACTCAAATGAGCTGTCAATGAAACACTTCAACCATCTTCTATGGTTATGATAAACTTCAATCAGTATTGACCTCTGGAATACTGGGGGACCAGACTATCAATTGTTATATGAAGAAAAATATAAAAGCATGCATAGAAAATGTTTTAAATCAGCTATCCTGGATTTGAAGAAGGCTCAGGTTCTCTATAACCTCATAGCAGCCTTCCAGTATCTGAAGGGGGCCTTCGGATGGACGGAGGATGCCGGAGAGGGACTCTTCATCAGGGACTGTAGCGATAGGACAAGGGGTAATGGGTTCAGATTTACACAGGGGAGATTTAGGTTAGATATAAGGAAGAAGTTCTTTACTGGAACAGGTTGCCCAAAGAAGTGGTAAATGCTCCATCCCTGGCAGTGTTCAAGGACAGATTGGATGGAGCCCTGAGCGACCCTGCTCAGTGGAAGTTACCCCTGCCCATGGCGGGGGGTACAAGTAGATGATCTTAAGGTTCTTTCCAACCCTATCTGTTCTATAATTCTGCAATAAATAACTGAGAATAAACAAGCCCAAAAATATATATACCAAAGTAGAGCATCTTCCTTGCTGTACTCCAGATTTTGATATTTACAGAGTGTATATCCTTTTGTTGAAAAATCTCACAGCTCTGCACCCAAAATTGTAGACTGTAGTAGCTGGGAGGTGATAGTTGAGAGGCTGAGCTCAGGATGCTGTGTTTCAGTCCTAGCAGTGAGTTGCTTTCACTCCTCCCTGCATATCTTCTGATATCACCTTACGCAGTAATTTTATTTGGAATTTCTTTATTCTGCTGCTGAAGTAGCCACACTGTCAGCCACATTTATCAAGGTCAGAGCTCTGATTATTTAATCTCACATAAAAAAACTGGAATCTGGAAGTGACAATCAGGGTCCTTGGAATCTGTCACAGTGGTGCCAAGCCTTCTGCCCATGGACTGCAAGGGAAAGCATAAACAAAATAACTATTTGAGGCCTAGTCATCATTTCAGATAAGAAATGCTGCAACCAAAAAGACACATGATATGTTTTAACTCACGGTGCTAATATGTATAGGAATTTATAATTTGCTCTCTGGGTAGTCCAGTGTATCACATATACTAGGCAAGCAACAGTAACTTAATTTCTTTTCTGATTGTTATTCAGGTAATCAGTAAATAGTTCATTTTTTATCTCTACTTTGATTGGCATTTCCTGCTTCTTTGTTGGACTTGACAAAGAGACTGTGTTAAAACTTGTCTGCTTGGTCTAGTCCTACCTGCAGAGCTAATAAACGATGCTACTGATCCCTTTTAGCCTTACTTCTCTGAATTAGTAACTAACATTCGAGGGAGCATCAGTGTGTCAGTAGCTAATCTGCAGGAAGGAAGAGATCTTTGTACTCCACAGAGCAAGAAAGTCCATGGTTGGCCTAAGCCTCCATGTTTGATTCAGCTCTCCCTCTCAGCCATGTAACCAGAGGGAACCCCATTAAAGTTACTGAAATCAATGAGTTATAAATGAAAGAAGAATAATCTCAGAAATGTGTCCTTTCTCCTTCAAAGTGATAAAACAGGAGGAAGTGGGGGGCCTTCCAAAGTGTGCTGAATACTCTTCAGCAGAAAGCGGAGTCATACTATATTAAATCACTACCTTTTTGTAGGTTCAAAGACCCATGTTTGTGTTGCACTCAGCTGAATCAGAGTGTAACTTGTCCTGTTTCTCCCGCAGACTCAAGCTGCAGGAAAACTTGCTACCAATTCATCAGACACAGTGCTGCAACGGGCAGCATTGCTACTGGGAATGTTTGGGATCAGTATATCCAGCTACAGTACACACCAGCTAACTCAACAGAAGAGACTTCCCCTGACCCTTTAAGCTGCACTGGGATGTTGCCCAAGAAGTAACAGCTTATGTCACAGTGCTGATGAGCGGCTTTTCTGCCTCAGTTGCTGGTGTGGCAGTAATGAGACACTTTGCAGCTGTGATTTCTACACGCAAAGTTAAAAAGATGGAAGAATTACAGACTTCTTCGAGAAAGACAAAAAGAAAAATGACTAGCAGAGGCATCAGATTTCCAGATAAGATGAACTGTCTGTAAATACAATGGACTGCTTTTGTCATCCAGTGTATACATAGAGAGATCTAAAGGTATAAAATGCTGTTAAAATCGGAGCAAGTGTAAACATAATGATGGGGTGCCATGCTTCATTAGTGTCACCTTGTTGCAGCTTTTGCTAATTGACATGCAAAGACTGACTTTGAAAAGGCAAAGTTAGAAGCAATATATTCCTTATTACAAGAGTTAGACCAAATAAAAATAATGTCTCATAGACTCTCTGTACTATCTAACTTGATACATACACTTGTGTCTATTACAGAATTTCTGCACCCTAACGTTTCCTATTGAATCTTAAACATTTCTTTATGCCTTTTGTGTTTAAATGTTTGTGTATTGTAGAACAGGCTGGTAGCCTTCTGCAACAGCAGACTGGGTAACTCGCTAGTTCTGTACAGAAACTCTCTACTCTAAAATGTATCAGTAAAAATAATAGGCTGAGTTTTGCTGCAGTGTTCAATATCTACTGATATTCCTCTGCAAAGCCCACTCAGCTCATAATATACATTCTGATTAAAATAAAGATAGAGATTGACCTTTTCTTTCCCTCGATTTCCCTTGCTTTCTTGTTCTACTCACTCAATGCAGCAGCTTATTCAGGAATGTTCTCTTACTATTGTTTTGCATTTCCCCAACTGTTTCTGATGCTGTGTAGCTTCTTCATGCATATGTTAGCATTTAAAGCCTTTGTTCTCAGTTACTAAATACAAATATTATTTTGGGTTTTTCCTGTGTTTAAAATTATTTCTTCTGTCAACACTGTTTATATTCAGCCACTAAGGGGCATCCTACACAGCTGAATATTTTGAAGCTTCTCGATTACTCATTGCAACGTTACAAACCACAAATGGAATCAGGTGGAAATTTTTACTTTTTTTTATTGTTTAAATTGTTCTTGCCTCTGTGCCTGGTTCTCACACCCTCCAAGAAATGTCCCTCCGCCCCCCACAACTGCTGTTACACTGAAGAAGATGAGAAAATCAGTGTTTACAAGGTCATTTTTTGCAAAGTACCAGGTCACAAATTACCTCCATCTTTTGTGGCCTTTTGCTTATATTGAAACAAACAAAAAAATCATATTATGGAATATTCTGCCTTCACTTACAAGAAATGAAACAAAATACTTGATGCCTTTGACAAAAGTAAGAATGGTATCTCTGGAAACCATTTAATCACACAGATTGAAGATACACAGTGTGACCCTACCACCACCCTCAATATGCCATAGTAATGGCTTTTTAATCAATGCATATGATTTTGGGCAGCTGCATTGCTGTGAACTGATTTGCCCCCATGCAACAAGAATGTAAGATCGTTAGCTCTTTTCAGTGCCATTACTATGCTAATATGAACTTTTCTGTTAGATAAAAGCTAAGAGTAATAACAGTATAATGTTAAGAAGATATACTAGAATAGAACAAGTGATAACTTGACCACTGAGACATTTCCATTTTACTGTATCATGGAAATGACGCTCTTGAGGACAATGTATTTTTTCTATGAGATTTGCTTTGAGTAGTTTTGAAAGTTTTATCTGGCACCACTGAAAATGACAGGAGGACAACATAGGCAATAGGCAAATGGAGTGTGGGGAGGCTCAGTAAAGGTATGGGCCTCAGGAGCCTCAGGAACATACAGTGATTGCTGTTTGTTAGAGCAAACACTCCTTGGCAGAAGAAGGAAAGGCAACTCACAAAGGAGCCTGTGGTGCTCTGCCTTTGCTCAGTATGTCCTGAAGAACCAGCATGGTCTCATGGGCTCCTCAATCCTAAAGGAAGTTGGCCATATGAGGTTGTCCCACTTCTGCATCCACTGCAGCAAGGGGCCCAATGCACAATGAGGACAAGCTGAAGATGTTTTCCTCCTGGTTGCCAACTAGCTAATTTTGTCCTCATCCCTGTGGTGAGTGTGCCATGTGCCTGGACTTTACCTACATTTGCCATGTTTATAGACATCTAGCTCTAGCCTGCAGGCTTGGTAAGTGGCTCGGCTCCAAAAACCTATGCAGGACACTGCTCCGTGCTGCAATTCCCAATCCTGACTGTAAATTTACTCTTCAAAGGTCTGATCATGCCAAACTTCATGCATATGTTTATGTCCTATTGAAGTCAAAGTGGGGGTTAAGGAACTTCCTTATATCCTTTGCCAGACTGAGGTAATCTCTTCCTTGATCTCCCCAAAAAGCATTTACATTTAAAATGTATTTGTACTTTTGTATATGGCTTTTTCTTCAAAAATGTTGGCAATTCATCAACAATTGAATGCTGATGCAAGTCAGGAGCCTGGTGAGCTTGGGGAGGTTAATGCTGCTTTACTTAGTTTTGCAAAGCTTTTAAGAATCAGCAGAAACAGATTTCATTTGGCACATAAATTGTTATGTTTGAGGAATTGCGCTCCAGGAGTTACCTTCCCTAGACTGTAGAAATATTTAACTAGAACTACCATTTAAGCTAGTAAATATTAAACCTTCTTTACAAATACACTTCAAAAGCCATTTCATAAAATTTATCAGATTGGTTTTACCTCTAATATCAGGCAAATATAGGTTAATATCTCTTGACACCAAACAATTTTAACTAACTAATCCACTTCTAACAGCAGTAACTTCTCTAGTCTGAATGATGCCTTGGTACATCAAGTTAATTATCTTACTCTCTGAGAAGGCATCCCCAGAGATTCTGTAGCTGTTTGGTTTGTATGCCTGAGTCCATGTCCTAAAGGCAAGTGAAAAGAACTCATTAAATAATCAGAAAATCAAACATGGTTGGTATTTTCTTCAAACAGATGTGGTATGGACTGCAGACTTGTTTGAGATAAATGGCTTTGCTAGTGAATATCAGGGAGCATTCAAGCGTGACCTCTTGTGCTATGTGAAGTCTATTATATTCACTTGAATATTTTAGAAAGAACTCTTTTGCATATGTATACACAGTCATCTAAAGCAGAATTTCTGTCTTCTTCCATCAGGACAGAAGACAGAGGACAGACAACAGTAGCTGTTGAGGACAACTACTCAAGGTGACATTCATTTACTAATAAAGAAAACATAAAATGAAGGCAACATCTCGGACATTTTTTCACACATCTTCTGGAAATTAGGTTTCTGCAGCGAAATTATCACTGTAGAACATTATTTATCTCTCAAGCTGGAGATTATAGCATTGCAGATTGTGCATTTCCAAATATGCCATAGAACAAGAATGAAAACTTGAGTAGTTACCAAGTAGTTACCAACTAGTACCAGTAGTTATTAAGATGCTCTGTTGCTTACTAGGCTGTGGTAATGTCACCATGACACTGAGCCTCTAGTTTGTGTATCAAACTAAGAACAGAACACTAACAAGAAAATTAACTCTTGTATCCCTAAATTATGTGCATATCTTTTTATTCAGCAGATAGGCTTCAATCTGAAGAACCACATCACTTGTGTGGGCTGTCTTCTGTCCTTCAGCTACCCTGAGCTTCCATGTTGTGCAAATCTGCTATCTAGTTCACTATGGCCCTTGATGGAGGTACCGCATGGCCTGGGGGCTGTTCTGGCAGCATAACCCTCATGCCACTGGTGCCTTGCTGAGGAGCCCTTCATTTTAGGCCATGCATTTTTACAGTGCCAGATGCATGGATATGTGAGGCCAGCTGAGGTTTCAGGTGCTGCTGTAATGGTAATTAATACCACCAAAAAAACTGGGGCACGGACGCTGTGTGGGAGGTTGCTTCTTAAAATGTTCTGTGTCTGCATTGTCTTTCCAATCACAAGCTGCACAATGAGTTTATCAGTGGTAGAGCTGTGTGTCAGTGATAATTCACGTTCCTGGCTTCAGCCAAATGCGGCCACAGCGATTGAGCTGAGAAATGGTTTTAGCTGTGTAATGCAATGGCACTTCCCTATGAATATCTTAGTGATTAAAAAAAATATATATTAATGCTTGTCACATCTTTTCCTACCTTGGGTAACATGACTTTTCCCCTTATATTTATGAGTACTCAATGACAACAAAAAATAATGCCCTAAATCAGTCTTGTCTTTCATATTACTTTCTCATTACTCTTCTACAACTATCAGACTTTAATAAGGTAGCTGAAAGGTGGTTTAATCAAACAGTAGATTAATGGGGTTCCTAGGGCTACGTTCACCTTTTTTAACCAGTGCCTAATCCTGAGCTGCTGTGTGTCATTGACTTTGAATCAGAATGTCCCTGTCTCTGTAATGCGTGTAAGCGTAAAAATAACCGAAATGGGCCCAGAAAGAGATGCTACTTCACCTCCTTAGCAGCATTTTTGCAAGTGGTCTTTTTTAAGAGTGCAAAGTGCTCTAAAATCACTAATCCACACATTTTCAAAGCTTTTAGGAACTTCATGTTCCTAAATCCACAGCACCCACTGAAAAAGTCCATCATGCAAGGGAGGGAGGCAGGGTGGTCAGAGAAGGGGTCTGATGTCAAGCAGGATGAGAGCTTGAGTTAAGTCTCAGTGGGTACTTCCACATGCTTCCATTGAGAAACAATGGGTGAGGTTCACCTTGGCTTACACAGGAGATGGGGAGGTTGTCCAAGTTTGCCAGTGCTCTCAGCTCACTCCACAAACACAGAAAGAGATCCTGGGGAGGCCACCTGCACGCTGACAGCAGCCTGAAGGTGCTTTGGGGTGAGCTGAAGGAGCGTGGATGATTTCCTTACATGAAAGCATTTTAATGTTTGGGATTTCTTTTATTTTTTTCCTGTAATTTTCCTGGCTGTATCTTGTTGCAGTTATTTAAAGCAGAGTAGGGAAGAAATAGGAAGGCAGAGTGACCCTGCTGCTGAGAAAGGATTTTAATCTTAAAAAAAAAAAAAAAAAATAAAAGCCAAATAACAAATTGGTTTGTCCTTCACTCTGTGTTCTTCAGAAATGAATTACAGGAACTTGGAACTCTCAGCCCAACAGGGACAGTGGCACATAAAGACAAAATGCATGAAAGCTTGAACAAAACCATCACTGCCCGTGAATAACTCAACCACCACGTACCTTCCCTGGCATAGCTGAGCCATATTTCTTTCCAATAAGCAAGCTTTGCTCTAAGGGAGAAGAAAACGCATAGGACTGTGCTCTGCCCCCCCTGGTGCTCTGCAGCTGCACCATGGGAGATCCTCGCTGTGGGTGAGGAAGAGGAAGAGTGGAGGAATGACACCAAAACCTGTGCTTCACCATGACCCTTTGATGCCACAAGAGCCCCTCAGTTACTGCTTCCAGCCAATGCAACCAGAGTATGGCTGAGCTTTAGTGAGGCTCCACATCTCTGTCCTGACCTATTTCTTTCCACTGATTATGGGAGGGCCCTACTGTGTCTGTGCTTCTGACAGGCATCTCATTTCCCAGAGCTAGTTAAGATGAATCCAAGGCAAAATCGATCAGCTTAAGTACCAAATTTCTCACCACAAAAGGCCAAGCTGAACTTGCTGTTACAGCAAAAAAATAACATGGCTCTTGACACTTGGTTTTTCCAAGCAACAAAGTCATAGTTATGAAAAGCATCACAGAACCACAGAACAGATTGGGTAGAAATGGACCTTCAGAGATCACCCAGTCCAACCCTTTTGCCAATGGCAGGGACATGTTCTTTTAGACGAGGTTACTAAAAACCCCATCCAGCCTGGCCTTGAGCACTGCCAATGATAAGGCAACTTGTTCCAGTGTCTCACCACCCTCATAGTAAAGAATTTCTTCCTAATGTCAAGCCTAAATCTACCCTCCTCTAGTTTAAAACTGTGTCCCCTTGCCCTGTCACTACAGGCATTAGTAAAAAGGTTTTCTCCATTTTTCTTACAAGCCCCTTTTACATATTGAAAGGCTTCTCTCCTGAGAAAGGTCTCTCCTGAGCCTTCTCCTCTCCAGGCTGAAAAAGCCCAACTCTCTCAGCCTTTCTTTATAGAAGAGACACTCCAGCCCCCGATCATCTTCATGGCCTCCTCTGGACCTGCCTGAAAAGGTTCATGTCTTTTTTTTTTGCTGGGGGCCCCACAGTTAGATGCAATATTCCAGGTAGGATCTCATGAGAGCAGAGGGGAAAAATTACCTCTCTTAACCTGCTGGCCACACTTCTTTTGATGCAGCCCAGGATATGGTTGGCTTTCACACACTGCTGGCTCATAGTTAAGTGTTTTTCCACCAGCATCCCCAAGTCCTTCTCCACAGGGCTGTGCTAATCCATTCATCCCCCAGTCTGTGCTGATACTGGGGATTGCCCCAACCCAGGGACAGGACTTTGCACTTGGCCTTGAACTTCATGAGGTTCACTTGAATCCACGTCTCAAGCCTGTCAAGGTCCCTCTGGGTAGCATCCTTCCATCCAGCATGCCGACTGCACCACTCGGCTTGTCCTTTACAGACAGAAGTAGTATTAGAGACAGCCCACATGCCAGCACTATGTAATGCATGTTGAAAGGGGTGTGAAGCAGCACAGCAAACGATCTTGCATGTATCAGCCCTGAACTCTCTCCAGCCCCAGGCCATCTCATGTTGCTTGTGAGCTTCACTATCATCCCTGAGATGTGATTAAAAAGTGAGCTGTGTTATCTGGATTTTCATGGTTCCTTTAAAACTAGATTTCATGAAATCATTATCTAACAAACAGCCCTTGAAATGAAATATTCTTTTGTCAATACCTATACTATAGTATTCTTCCTGTTAACACAATGTTTGGAGTAAAATGTTACTGGTTATTACATTCTTTAATCCCAGCGACTGCTAAGAAGTTCTCCATAAATAAAAATTGTCATTTATTTTCAACACAGGCATCTCTAAGTAATTGCATAATATCACTGAGGGTGAATTATCTGCAGGTCCATGCTGCACTGTAAACAAAATGCTGTGTGTGCTTTGTGTTATGTGAGCTGAGGTGGTGCCAAGAACCTGAAATCATCCACTTCACTTTACCAAGAGAGGGTGAGAAAAAGAGAGGGATGTGGAGCACACAGCTCACGTTCTACATTTTGGTCTGACGAGGACCTCCAGTACTTGTTTCATTCCTCACCTACAAAAGGCAGGTAATAGTATTTCCTTTTTCTCACGCTTCTGCTCTGCTGATGGCAGTGGGAGAGGAGACAGTGGTTCCCCATGTAGGCTGTGTGTGCTCTGGGTGCTGGTTCCCTCAGGCAGACACCTGCCCTGATTTGAGCTGCATGGGTTACCCTGGCTGAACACAGCCCCTCAGCTGCCTGGTACCACCAGGCACTTGCGCTGGAGAGCCTTGGCCTTTGCACGGAAGAATATGAGCTGCTGTCATAGGCAAGAGTACAACAGTAAAAAAAATGGCCTGTGGGTTAAAATGAAGTTCTCTTGAACAGAAATGATGGCCTCCTGGGTGCTGAAGATCCTCTCGTCCTGAGAAAAGATCAAAACCTGCCAAGATCTTAAGTCATCTGGCTCCACATCCATCTGCAAGTGACTCAGCAGTCTTCCCTCCCTCCATTACTAGTGTGTTAAGTGTCCTAAAGCCACAGATGATATCAGTTCCTGATGAATGAACACCTACTACTCTTGTTGCAGAGGCCCCCAGGATGTCCCTGCTGTGGTACACGTGTACTAAACACAATTTCCTGTCCCAATTTACTTTCCATGCAAATGAGCAAGATGTAAATTTGACAGGCCACTCCAGTGACCTATTAGTGTTTCTGGAAAGCCAAAGATGAGCAATGGATACTTTTTCCTGCCTTTTTTGCCGCTGGCTTCTAATAAAAAGAGCAGGAAAAATTATCACTGTGCCTGCATGGTGAGAACAAAGAAACAACTTAATCACTCAGACCGTCAACCTTGCTGAAAACATCCCTGCTGTATCAGATAATATTGGAAGGGAATTATGCCAGTGTCTTAGATTCTTTGTACATACCAACTCTGAAACAGTGATATCTAGTAGTTGTGATGCCTAATTAATATAATCGGTATATGGTTATCAAAGTATACATAAGCAATATTTTAATATCAGAATCCATTTTCTTCCTGAGAGGTGCTGCAGCTGGTGAACAAGCATTCACCTAAGAACTATGCTATTACCAGGTGGGCCTGAAGAAATTCACTTTGGAGTGGTTTGGGATTTGGCTGAAAGAGTCTCAGAGCCATGAGTGATGGTAGCTGAGGTTCATGAAGGATGTGAGATGTCAGAAGACTGAAAAAAGGGTAAATACCTTTCATATGGAAGAGCCTAGGATCAGCTTGCCACTCAGCAGTGCTCAGCAAATGCTCAACAATACTGGACAAATAATCAGAGCTATCTGCAAACCCAGAGAAAAATAAGAGGATAAACAGCAGCTAACTTGTTTACCAGGAATAAACCATGTGCAACCAACCCAGCTTCCTTCTTAGACACCATTACGAGTGAGCAAGCATCATAATGACTTCAGTAAGATGGTTGCAAATGGCATTCTCGTACGCAAGCTGGAGGAAAGCACTCAAATGAACCACAGTAATGAGATTACAGATCTTGTCCAAAAGCCTACAAAGAAAGAGTGTCTGGGGAAAAAAAGAAGCCCGGAATGGGCTGCAGCACATTGCTGTGAATGGGGGCTGCCTGGTATTTTTACTAATGACTCATGTTATGAGAATGGGTATGCATAAAACATCAACCTTGGAAGGTCTGCAGGAGCCGAAAGATAGGAGCAGAATTCACAATGATCTGAAATCTGCAAAGTGCTCTCAGATCAGAGGTGGGACTCAAGAACGACGAGCACAAAACCCGTGATGCTGGGGCAAAAGCTTCAGCTGTGTGAACACAGGGTGAGGAGCAGTGCAAGGTTGATGGAGTGAAACACAGCACCAGGCAGCAGTGTCAGATCCTTGTGGGGGGCAGGCAGCAGTCCCATGGGGATGTCAGGGGAGGGGGTGGAAGCTGCAGGGCATGTGTAAGAGTCCTTCTGCTTCGCCTTGTGCTGATGAGGGCCCAGCAGGACCACTGTGTCTCATTCTGAGCACCACCCTTCAAGGAAGACATGGGCCAGTTAAAGAGATCTCAGAGGAAAGTGACACAAATAGGAAGCACAGAAAATACGACCTGCACAGAATGACTGAGCAAACTGGAGAGAGGAACGCTGATAGATGCCATGGACTCAACTGTCTCCTCACCAATACTGACCGTGGGCACCGTGCCTGCAGCGTGTACCTCTGCTGCCTTACAAAACACAAGTGGGTTTGTTTCACTGACATACCTTATGTTCTGTGCCAGAGCACTCTTGCAAATCTATGGCTGCCCTGCTTGGTGATGCTTTAGTGAGTGTGTAACACACACTATGGTGTTGCAGAGTTAATGGTGGATAAAGCTGGTTTGGACAGGAGGCTCAGGGGTGCCCGGTTATCCTGTCGTCAGCCAACACATGGGCCAACACTTGCTCATCCCCAGAGCCCACAGTCGAAGCACCTGTCTCAGGATGACAAAGGCTGGAGGTGGCACCAAGCTTATCTCCAGGAGTGTTGTGTCCCCAGCTCTGGCCACCTCACAGCCCCATGAGGTGCCGCAGCAGCAGGACTCGGGAGTCACTGCTGCGGGAGAGCTGGGCAGGGGGGTGCCAAGGGAGCAGGAGCTGGAGCATGGCTGTAGGCACACAGCTGGAGTGGGAAACGAGGCCAAAAACTTTAACCACAGATCTCTAGCACTGTTCTTGCCGTGACTCCTGAAACAAATGTAGTTAAACACTAAGAGCAGACTGAGTGAATTCAGCATCAGTTATCTATTTAATTTCATTAATTCCCATTTCCATGATAAACTTTGAGACAGAGCTGTGATCTTGTCTGTGCTCTGTAGAAAATTATTTGCTAGTGGTAAACAAACGTAATTATCTCCAGTGAATACCCAGCTGAATACCCAAATAACTGACTGCTCAGTTCAGCAAGTCTGCCATCGCACATGGTGGTGGATAGAGGCAACTATTGCATGTCTACACTTGCCTTCCCCTCCCCCAGCAATGTGGGGGTCATTGGACCCACTGCAAGCCTTCATCGTTGGACATTTGGTCTCACCAGTCACAGCTGCACATCCACAGGGCAAGCCCTTTACTGAGGCATTTCACATAGGTCTCCTCTGTATGAGACCCTGCTGTCCAGAAGGTGGTTGGTGTAGGAGCCCAGTTTCAGGTACATGGGATACAGTCCAAAATATTCATACTTCATACTTAACACATCAAGGCCAGGTTGGACGGGGCTTTGGGCAACCCTGTCTAGTGCAAGGTGTCCCTGGCCATGGCAGAGGGGTTGGAACTGGATGATCCCTTCCAACAAAAAACATCTGTGAGTTTGTGATGATTCTATGAACATGTTAACTGGGAGCAGGGATGCTGCCACTTGTAATGTAACCATTCTGCCATGAAACTTCATAAACTGTGCACCTAGATGTCCATTTTTAGGCAATAGAATAATAATTGTATGCAAATATCTGCTCTTTTCGGTAATGTTTTTCTCTCATCCTGGAGTTTTCACTCTTTCCACTTGTCCATCTTATGCCCAGTTCTAGCATTTGGCTTTAGATACATGGTCCAATTCACTACTCTGATTATTTTTGTTTATCTACTATTCAATATCATGCCTAAGGTAAGGTGAAGTAAAGTTAATGTGGTAGCAGAAATCCCTGGTATATTTAGGAATGGAGCTTTTATTTCATATGCTATTGATCAGTGAGAGACAAAACGTTATTGCAGGCTTCCTCTGCAGTGCTCCCACATGACCAGTATGGGTAAATGTATAAAGATCAAAAGGGCAGAGAAATTATATATTTTCTTTCAGAAATTTGGATGCAAGTAGAACTGGTAAAATACATACATATATAAATATATATATATATGTATGTATTTACCTATGTATGTATTTATATATATATATATAAATATCTAGTGAAAAGTTCCACCTCTCTGTTAATCTCCTGTTGAAATCCAGCTCTTCTTTTGACCAGCGCTAGGACAACTTGAAGTACTTCGGCAAACACCAGACCAGAACTGCTTTTCCCAGTGTTCTGCAAATATTGGATGCCTTTTGCAATTGGACATGCAGAAGGGTTTAGATTTAAATATTTGCTGTTAAAACTGGCATCATTTTACCATAGTTGCAACAGCCAAACAATGCCCTTGCCCTGGTGAAGGTGATTACCTCCATGCAAGCCCTCACCAACATGTCAAGTCACAGTATAAATGAGCTCTCCATGTGAGTGCAGCCATCCCACAGCCAGCAGCACGCTGGGAGAGAAAGTGGGTCTGGAGCTCAGTGTGCCCTCAGGATCTGTTTTGATTCACTGTACATTATTTTTCCATGTTGCCTACTGAGGCTCTTCCATAAAAATGATGTACATGTTTCATTTTAAGTAATCTCTGGTGCCTCGCAGCCTTGTTCTTTGAATTAACTGAATCTGAATTACTGCAAGGTGTTTGAGGGCAGAATTCCAGACAAGATCCATAAACCATCCCCGTAACATGCCCGTATTCACAAATCCGCCTGTGCGAATTCCCGCATTTACAAAAATTTTTTAATGCACAATTATTTTTGCCAAATCAGGAAACTTTCACAAGCAGGAACAAGGAGGGACTCAGACAACCCCTGCTAAGCAACTGTGCTTAACAGATGAAGGAAGAGGTGGAAGAGAACAGTCTTGAAAATGAGACTAAACCAACCCCTAGCACCTGCTGTTTATTTTCTATATTCCATGAAAATTGTAATTACAGAATCATAGAATAGTTAGGGTTGGAAAAATGTTAGTAAGTTAAATTTTTCCTCCTTTCTACAAGCAATGAGGTGTTTTCTTCTTTAAGAGTCTGTCTGGGTGCGACTGCTGTTTACCAGCTGAGCATACAATGAGGCTGAGCAGTTTAGCCAAATGAATCATCTTCCTCTTCCCTGCCAAAAACTGCCTCATGTGTGGAACACCTTATGGGAATAAGGTAATCTCTGTCATTTTGAAACAATTCTAAATATCTTTGAAGAAGGCAGAAGTCATAAACTTGATGCAAAAGTTCCTGGGTAAGGCTCTTTCTGGTGTGCTGTAGTCTCCCACTCTGATTTCACATGTAATACATCCTTCTGTCTGCTAATGTGCTAATGTGTAGTTATTACTACTTTAGGAAATGCTGGGGGCTGAATGTGAGGGCCAGGCTTTTTACAGTGGTCTGATTTGCTCCTTTTGCAATATATAGAAACAGAAATTACATCAAGTCTAAAGGCGTGATGAGCAGAGCTTTGTAAATCCTATCCATGTGCATATGCCATAGAGCAAAAACTACTCTATACAATGAGCAGGAGAGGGGATTTCTGGGGTGGATTCCATAGAATCGTAGAATGATTTGGGTTGGAAGGGACCTTAAGATCATTCAGTTCCAACCTCCTGTCATGGGCAGGGATGCCTCACACTAGACCATGTTGCCCAAGCCCC